>VMDO01013769.1:0-57126 GCA_007922755.1 Pedetes capensis | reverse complement strand
ACGCAAGAGGCAGCTTTATTGTTCACACAGGCGCCTGCGGACGCTCCAGATGACTGAGCGTGCCGGGCAAAGGGCGGTTGTTCTTTTATAGGCAAAAGCGCGGGTACAGAAGCAGAAGCATGGTTATTGGTTGATTTAAAACATTTCAGGGGTCATGGCGGGAACTTCAAAAGGCGCGGGGGCGGGAATTTTAAAAGGCGCGGGGTCGTGGCGGGGATTCTTGAAAAGCGCGCGCGCGCGGGGATTTCAAAAAGCACGGTTCACGGTTACTGCCAGATCTGATATGGAACTTTCCCTCTCTCTGGTTCTTTCTGATAGGGGACTTTCTGTCCTGGCCCACTTTCCTGGTATTGGGGCCAGCCGTCCCAGGCAGTTACAGTTTTAGGTGGAGTCTTTCAGGGTCTTTCAATGGGATTGAACATGAGGGTGGTACGGCTATAGATACCTCCTATAATACATTAATGTAAATTCACACTAAGCCAAAGACTTAAAAGTTGAAAGGAAAAAAAAAAGAAACAGGAAAATAATGAGTACACTATAGGACGATTCTTTCATAATGAGGAAGGTCCTCCTAAATATGACTCCCCCCCAAAAAAGTCTAGGACCCACAGAAGAAGGATAAGTCTGCATTCACAAAAATAAGAATGTTCTGGATTAAAAAACTACCATAAGTTAAAAATAAAATAACAAACAGAGAAAATATTTACTACTCTATAAAGGGCTAATTTCCTGAACATATATAGGCAGCTCTTGCAAATCCATAAGAGCAACCAATCAGCAGAAAAAATAGGCAAAGGACTTGAGCAACTGATCAGTGAAACAGAAATGAGAATTGTTGTTGTTGTTGTTGTTAGGTGCTGTCGAGTCGGTATCCAACTCATAGCGACCCTCTGTACAACAGGGGAAACACTATTGTCAGTGCTTCTCTGCTGTTCATAGGGTTTTCAATGGCAGATTGATTTTTGGGAGGGGGTTGCCAGCTCCTTCTCCCAAGCCTACAGCTTCTGGTGTTCCCGGGTGGTCTCCCATCCAGGTACTAACCAGGCCCGACCCTGCTTAGCTTCCGAGATCTGATGGGATCAAATGCCACAGAGCTATGGCTGCAGGTTGAAATGAGAATAGCTCTTAACTATTTGAAAGTGTGCTCAAACTCCTTCATAATCAGAGAAGTTCAAATCAGTATTCACTTGACTTGTCAAAGATCAAAATACCTGGAACATATTCAACTGGGAAAAATGCAAGAGAATAGGCAATTTCCTACATAGCTGGCAGGAGTGCAGATTTGAAACCTCCATGGTGGTCAGTAGGACAATATCCTATTCAAGATGAAAAATGCATATTTCCTTTATCTAAAAACTTCATACATCTAGGGAGAAGGGCCTGGCAATCCACTCCCAAGGCAATCCCGAAGCACTCAGCCATTGAAAACCCTATGAGGGTCGCTATGAGTCGGATACCGACTCGACGGCACCTAACAACAACAATCATACATCTAGGAATTTACATATGCAAAATGACATGTGGATAGGATTGGTCATTAAAGCATTTTTATGTAGCAAAAGGTTGAACACAACTTTAATTCCCATCAGTTGGGAGACCAGTTAAATAACAGTATGTCGTGTGACAAAATATTATACAACCACTAAAAAAGACTAAAGCCTTTATATGCACTGAGAAGGAAAGTTCTCCAAGGTATATTATTAATGGAAAAAAAAAAAGAAAAACATAGCAAAGTATATATTCTACCACTTGGGTAAATATAATGAAAATACATCAACATTTAAATATAAAAAATTAAAAATGAGCTAAGCATGGTGGGGCATTCCTGTAATCCTTGTGAGTCAGGAGCTAGAGGCAGGAAGATCACAAGTTTGAGGGCAGGGGGAGCCTGTGTAACTTGATGAGACCCTGTCTCAAGATAAAAGATGAAAAAGGGCCTAGGGGTGCATCTTGGTGGCAGAGCGCTCACAAAGTATGTGAGAAACCGTGGGTTCAGCCCCCCAGTACTGCAAAAATAAAAATAAAATGGTGAGAGTATAAAAATATCACACACACGCGCACACACACGCACACACACGCACACACACGCGCACACACACGCGTGCACACACACGCACACACACGCGCATACAGTAGTGCTCCATCCATAGTTTGGATTTCCATAGGTTTTAATTACCTGTGACAATATTAAATGGGAAATTCCAGAAGTAAATAATTCATAACTTTTATACTTTGTGCTTTTCTGCATAGCGTGATGAGATCTTGTGCTATGCCTCTCTGTTCCTCCAGTGATGTGAATCATCCTTCTGCGTAGCGTATCTATGCTATATATGCTACCCACTCATTGTTGTTATTAGGTGCTACCAAGTTGGGTCTGACTCATAGCAACCCTCATAGGGTTTTCAATGGCTGATTGTTTTGAGATTGTTTTGGGAGTGGATTTCCAGGTCCATCTTCCGTTTTTTTGCCGTGCTGGAAATCGAACCCAGGGTCTCAGAGAGTGCAGAGTGGCCCTCTACCAACTGAGCTGAAGCCAGCCCCCCACTCATGAGTCCCCTCAAAAGCCATCTCAGTATCACGGAGGTATCAATCCTGTTGAGGCGGCACAATGCTTGCATTCAAGTAACCAGTACAAGAGAGGCAATGCTGGCGATTCAGACATGCCAGAGAGAAAGTACAACGTGCTTGCTTTGTGCGGTGAGGTAAAAGTTCTCAACTTAATACAGACAGGAAAGACCAGGTACGCTGAGGTTGTTGAGAGGTCCAATAAGTGGGGTGTGGTGGCACACCCCCAATCTCAGCTACCCAGGCCACTGAGGCAGGAAGGTCCTACGTTTGAGACCTGCCTGGACTACATATTGAGTTCAAGGCAGGATGGCAAAGTTAATGAGACCAATGTCTCAAAATAAGACATAACAAAGGGCTGGGATGGAGGTTTAACAAAAAGCTATAATGTGTATGGGGTTCAGTATTATCTGTAGTTTCAGGCACCCTGGGGGTCTTGGAACATATTCCCTGAGGCCAAGGTGGGGATTCATATATATATATATATATATATATATATATATATATATATATATATATATATATATATTTAATATGTGTGTATATATGTGTGGGGGATGGGATTTAGCTCAGTGGGTAGAGTGCTGCGCTGCAGTCTCTGAGGCCCCGAGTTCAATTCCCAGCACCGCAAAAATGGGAGAAGGGCCTGGCAACCCATTCCCAAGGCAACACTGAAATAGTCAGCCACTGAAAACACTATGAGGGTTGCTATGAGTTGGATACCGACTCGACGGCACCTAACAACAACAACAACAACATGTGTGTGTGTGTGTGTGTGTGAATGTGGGGAGGTATATATAATATATATATATATATATATATATATATATATATATATATATATATATGGGGCTGGGATTTAGCTCAGTTGGTAGAGCACTGTGCTACAGTCTTTGAGGTCCCAAGTTCAATTCCCAGCACCACAAAAATGGGAGAAAGGCCTGGCAGTCCACTGCCAAGGCAATCCCGAAACAGTCAGCCATTGAAAACCCTATGAGGGTCGCTATGAGTCAGATACCAACTCAACGGCACCTAACAACAACAACAACAACATATATAACTATATATATATATATAGTTATATATGCACACACATGTATATATGTATATGTATACACACACATATATATGTATATGTATACACACACATATATGTATATGTATACACACACACATACACACACACACACTTGTATATATTAGATATATACTTGTATCTCTGGAAAAATGTATAGGAACCATAAGTTGGTTATTTATAGTATTCAGTGGTTATGAGATAGAGATAAAAGAGAGATTTTTAAATTCATTTCTTCTGGTAATTTCTGTATTTAAACCATACAAACCTATTTATAAAATAAACTAAAAAGGGTAAATAAAAAGAAGGCTTAAAAAAAAAGAAGGCTATCTGGGCATAGGGGCTGGGATTTAGCTCAGTTGGTAGAGTGCTGCTCTGCAGTCTCTGAGGTCCTGAGTTCAATTCCCAGCACCCCAAAAATGGGAGAAGGACCTGGCAATCCAGTCCCAAGGCAATCCCGAAAAACAGCTATTGAAAACCCTATGAGGGTCGCTATGAGTAGGACACGACTCCAAGGCACCTAACAACAACAACATCTGGGCATAATGATGCATGCCTGTAGTCCCAGTGACTCTGGAGGCAAAGACTGAAGAATCATGAGTTTGAGGCCAAAGGCATCAGCATAACTTAGCAAGATCCTGATTCAAAATAAAAATAAAAAATGGACTTGGGGTGTAGCCCAGTGGTAGAGCACTTGCAAAGCATATGTGAGGCCCTGGGATCAACCCCCAAGTACCACCAAAAGAAAAGACAGAGAAGCCTATATGACCCCCTGCCCATACATTTGTTTACACAACATGCTTAGGCATTTTTATTTATTTTGTTCTCTCTTTTTTTGACCCATTGGGGCCAGGAACTAAACTGAATTCTATTCATTCTACGAAACCTTCCCACGTAATTTATCTTGTACTTGGGCAAAACGTTGCTGAATGAGTGATCCCAGGCTTTCCCCAGAACTTGATCTCAGAAATACAACAGGCCTTTTACTTTGGCCAGAGGTCACCGTGTGCAGCCTCCAAGACATTAGGTCCTCTCGTGCTTTGTTTCACCCACACAGTACTTTTTAAAGTGGGGGAATTCCACATAAACCGAGCTGCCTGGATGTGTCAGAAAATCGGATTGGGACCACGGGGCAGGCATTTCCTCTTGTTGACAGTTTGTGGGAGCTGGGTGACAGCTCCGCTGCTGGAAGAGGGCATCCTCTGAGGCAGGTCACGGTCCCCACCTTTCCTATTCTGCTAAACACTTCCCCAATACTCTGGAATCTAACCTGCACCCTTTCAACCCTTTTAGAAGGCTAAAAAGTCAGATGCAGATCAAAATCCCGTGTGAATTAGATTCATGGTTGAGAGCTGGTTTGGGGAAAATAATACAACTGTTATACGTGTCCTGAAAACAACACAATGCAATAATTTATTATGTTATTTATTATCGGTATTGTAATTAACCTATTATTTACCACCGCTTTGTCATCGCTTGTGACTGAAAGGTTATCAGTGTGCTCCGCCAACTCACTATCATATTTACTCAGTCACCTTGCGGACAAGGAGCCATCGAAGGGAAGGAGGGGATTCGAATTGTGCACTAACTTTTTCCCATTTAAGGAGTCGTCAAAACCAGATTAGATTTGGGTGCGGATGAGGCTTGAGAAAATGCGTTATATTGTTTGCCTGTCCCATATGAGCATTTGAGATTGAGCGCTAAATCCAGATCAGTTAGCCCCCTTCTCTGATCTTAGTGCACCCGCTACACACGTGAGCATCTCTCCTTGAGGACAGAGACTACATCCGGCACCCTGCCGTGTCCCTAGCGCTGAGTACAGCACTGGGCACACACAGAGCAGGAGCACCCCAAATGCTTGCAGAGTAAATACTGGAGTCCTTCTATAGCACTACTGATGAAGTCCTTCCAGGCTTTTCTCAGCCAGCTGCTGTGTCAGGCAGCTGTACATGGTGGTCAGGAGCATGGGCCATAGAGTGTGACAGATCATACTCACATTTCCCACCTGGGTGGCCTTCATGCCTCCAAACCACAGCTTCTTCATCTGTAAATGGGGACAACCATATCCACGTACTAAATTTTTGTAACTGTTAAATGATCTAATACATATGTAGTGCCTGGTACGGAATGAACGTCTCAGAGCCAGATACTACTCGCAAAAGCTTTCATAGCTGTTCTGTAAAACAAAAAATGTACTGAGACTATTCATTTGGAAATCAAATTTTAAAATACGTTCTGGCTTGTTTGGGAATGGAGACGCGCAGTTCAGTGACACAAACCCACACCCCTACATCTTTCAGAGTTTTCAGTGTTTGTGAGGCTGGTTCGAAGCAGGCAAAAGGGATCTCCAAAGACTAGTCCAGTTTTTTATGTTGCTGCTGTGGCTGTTGCTATTGTTGCTGCTAATTGCGCTGCTGTTTTTGTTATTGTTAGTGCTGTGGTTGCAAATGCTTCTGTTGTAGCTGATGTGGTTATTGCCATTGATGATGCCAGCTGGGGAAGGATCTTATATTCTTTCTAGTTATACGACCTGCAAATACACCTATGAAGATGTATGCTTTCCTTTTTTCTCTATCCCATAACTCAGTTTGCTGGTCACTAATAAAAGGCAGATCTGTGGGAGGCTTGGGGGAGTGCAGGGGGAGAGTGTGAGAAGCTAAGGGTGGAGACAGCCAGGTGGAGGGCCTGCCTAGGGAGAGGTGGGAGGCAGGGTGTCCACAAGCAAGAGGGCATACCACAGTTGGCACTGAGTACAAGGCCCCAGATTCAGACAACAGGGCACAGCAGGAGCCTTCCCCCACCTGCCCAGGGCACTGTGCCCACTCTACTTACAGACACAGCCTGTCTGACTCACTAATGCGTACCCTCTCTCATCCTGTAAGCCTGGTTCCTTCTCTGTAAAATGAGGGCAATAGCTAATACTGACCCAGGGCTCCTGACTAGTGCTTTCTGAGACCTTCCGATACATTCCCTCAGCTCTAAGAAGCAGGTCTTATTAGTAACTCCAGGGACAGCTGAAAACAATCAGGCACAGAAAGCAGAAAGGGCTTGTGCAGAGTCACACAAACAACAAGTGACAAAACCAGGGTTGCAATCCTTGCAGCTGGGTCCCACAGTGTCCTGCACCCTTGGGGGGCTAGCACACACATGGAACAAGGCAGTAAAGAACCCATGCAGTGCCAGGTGTTCAGGCAGTAGTCAGTCTACAAGACTGGTGTCATTGCTGCTGCTCTTGTGGCCGTTTTTGCTGCTGTTGTTGATATCATTGTTGGTGCTATTGCTGCTGGCAGTGGGGTAGCTGATGGTATTGTTGCTGTTGCTGCTGCTGTTGATACTGCTATTGTTAATGCTGTCATTGGTGTTGCTGCTTCTGAGGTTGCTCTCGCTACCAATGTTGCTGTCGCTCTTGCTGCTGCTGCTATTGTGAATGCTGTTGCTGCTGGTGGTGGTGCTGATGTTACGGTTGCTGCTGCTGCTGAAGATGTTGCTGATGTTATAGTTGCTGCTACTGCTGTTGTTAATGCTGCTGGAAGCGTTGTTGCTGTTGCTGCTGTTGTTGCTGATGTTATGGTTGGTGCTGCTGCTGAAGATGTTGCTGATGTTGTAGTCACTGCTGCTGCTGTTAATGCTGCTGGAAGCGTTGCTAATGTTGCTGCTGTTGTTGCTGTTGTTACTGCCATTAATAATCCTGCTGCTGCTGATGATTATGATGTTGTCATGGGTACTATTGTTGGTACTATTGATATTGCTGTAGTTGTTCCTATTGCTGCTGCTGTTGCTGCTGATGCTTTTGTTTCTGCTGTCACTGCAGCTATTGTTGATGCAACTGTTGCTGCTGCTGTTGAGAATATTTTTGATGCTGCTATTGCTGCTACTGCTTCTGTTGATGCTGTTACTGCTGCTGTTGCTGATGCTTGTGTTGCTGTTATTGCTATTGCTGTTGGTGCTACTATTGCTATTGATGCTATTGTTGCTGCTGCTGCTGTTACTGTTAAGGCAGTAGTTGCTGCTGCTGCTGATGCTGTTGTTGCTGCTACTGCTGCTTTTGTTGTTATTGTGGCTGTTGAGGCTGTCACTGGTGCAGTTGCTGCTGCACTTATTGTTGATGCTATTGTTACTGTTGATGCTGTTATTTTTGCTGCTATTATTACTACTGCTGCTACTGTTGCTGCTGCTACTGTCACTGATGTTATTATTGCTGCTATTATTACTGCTGCTGCTACTATCACTGTTGTTGCCAATACTATCATTGCTGCTGCTGTTGCTGATGTTACTGTTGTTGCTGCTGCTATTTTTGCTGCTGCTGTTGTTGCCACTGTTGCTGCTATTGTCATTGCTGAGGTTGTAGCTGCTGCTGCTGCTATTGTTTCTGATGTTGCTGATATTATTGTTGATACTGCTATTGCTGTTGCTGCTGATGTTATTGATGGTGATGCTATTGTAGATGCTGCTCTTGGTGGTGCTGCTATTATTGGTGCTTCTGCTATTGTTGCTGCTACTGTTCCTGCTGTTGCTATTATTATTGCTGTTAGCACTTTTCTTGCTGTTGTTGCTATTGTTGCTGCTAGTGCTGTTGCTGGTGATATTGTCGATGTTACTGCTGCCATTGTTGATACTGCTGCCATTGTAGATGCTGCTGTTGTTGTTGCTAAGGTTGCTGTTGATGCTGCTATTGCTGTTCATGTTGACACTGCTGTTGTCATTACTGTTCTTGATACCATTATAGCTGCTGTTATTTTTGTTGATGCTGATTTTGCTGATGTTGCTAATGTCACTGTTGCTGTAGTTGCCAATGCTTCTGTTGTTGCCAATGCTGCTGCTGTCATTGGTGCTGCTGTTATTACTACTTTTTTCATTGCTGCCATTGCCACTGTTACTGCTGCTGTTGTTGCTGCTTCTATTATTGATGCTGCTATAGTTGTTGCTGGAGGTGCTGCTGTTGCTGCTGTGGCTGTTGCTATGGTTGCTGCTGTGGCTGTTGCTATTGTTGCTGCTGTGGCTGTTACTATTGTTGCTGCTAATTGTGCTGCTGTTTTTGTTATTGTTAATGCTGTAGTTGCTGATGCTTCTGTTGTAGCTGATGTTGTTATTGCTATTGATGCTATTGTTACTGCTATGTTTGTTGTTGCTACTGTTGTTGCTGTTACTATTGTTGATGCTGGTGGTGCTGTTGTTATTGCTGCTGTTGTTACTGTTGCTGTTGTTGATGCTAATGCTGCTGCTGTTCTTTCTGTTGTTGCTGTTGCTGGTGGTGTTGCTGCTGCTACTATTGTTGTTGCTGCTGTTGTTGTTACTGGTACTGTTTTTGCTGATACTGCTATTCCTGTTGCTGGTGTTGCTACTGCTCCTGCTCTTATCGCTGCTATTGCTGTTGCTGCTGTTGTGGTTGCTACTTCTGCTGTTGCTGTCAATGCTGTTATTGCTGCTGCTGCTGTTGTTGGTACTACTATTGCTGCTGCTGCTGCTACTGTTGTTGCTATTGTTGCTGCTGTTATTATTTCTGTTGTTGCAGTTGATTCTACTGCTACTGTGGCTGCTGTTATTGTTCCTGCTGTTGCTGCTGCTGTTGGTGATGCTGATGCTGTTGCTGCTATTGTTGCTACTGCTGCTGTAGCTTCTGTTGTTGCTGATGTTATTGTTGCTGCTGCTATTGCTATTGCTACTGTTGTTGCTGCTCCTGCTGCTGCTACTGCTGTTGCTCCTGGTGGTGCTATAGCTGTTGTTGTCACTGTTGCTGTTGTTACTGTTGCCATTTGTTCCACTCCTGTTGTTGCTGCTATTATTGCTACTGCTGATGTTAATACTGCTGCTGCTATTGATGTTGCTGCTATTATTGTTGCTGCTGTTGTTGATGCTCGTGTTGTTGATGCTCATGTTGTTGCTACTGCTGTTGTTGCTACTGCTGCTGTAGCTTCTGTTGTTGCTGATGTTATTGTTGCTGCTGCTGTCGCTGTTGCTGCTGTTGTTGCTACTACTGCTGCTGTTTTTGCTGTGGCTGATGTTATTGTTGGTGCTACTGTTGTTGCTATTGCTGCTGTTGTTACCACTATTGCTATTGCTTCTGTTGTTACTATTATTCTTGTTGCTGCTACTGTTGTTGCTGCCATTGCCATTGATGATACTATTGTTAATGTTGCTGTTGCTACTGTTATTGCTGCTACTGCTGTTAATACTGCTGCTATTGTTGCTGATGATACTGTTGTTGTTTCTGCTAGTGTTGTTGCTCTTGTTGTTCCTACTGCTGCTGCTATTGCTGTTGCTCCTGGTGGTGCTATAGGTGTTGTTCCCATTGTTATTACTGTTGCCATTTGTTCCACTCCTGTTGTTGCTGCTATTATTGCTACTGCTGCTGTTTGTACTGCTGCTGCTATTGATGTTGCTGCTATTATTGTTGCTGCTGTTATTGCTGCTGTTGCCATTTTTGCTGCTGCTATTGTTGCTGTTGCTGCTGCTATTATTGTTGCTGGTGCTACTTCTATTGTTGCTGCTGTTACTGCTGTGGTTGTTGCTACTGTAGTTGCTGCTGCTGCTACTGATGTTGTTACTGCTGTTGCTATTGCTGCTGCTATTGTTACTGCTGCTGCTGCTGTTGCTGCTGCTGCTGTAGTTGGTGCTGATGCTTCTGTTGCTGTTGTTGCTGCTATTGTTGCTGCTGGTGCTACTTCTCTTGTTGCTGCTGCTGCTGCTGTGGTTGTTGCTACTGTAGTTGCTGCTGCTGCTACTGATGTTGTTACTGCTGTTGCTATTGCTGCTGCTGTTGTTGTTGCTGCTGTAGTTGGTGCTGATGCTTCTGTTGCTGTTGTTGCTGCTTCTGTTGCTGCTGGTGCTACTTCTATTGTTGCTGCTGCTGCTGCTGTGGTTGTTGCTACTGTAGTTGCTGCTGCTGCTACTGATGTTGTTACTGCTGTTGCTATTGCTGCTGCTGTTGTTAGTGCTTCTGCTGCTGTTGCTGCTCTTGTTATCGATGTTGCTGCTGCCCTGTTGTCGTGCATGGAGACTATGAGAGCTCGGCAAGTTTGATTTCTCCCCCACCTGGAGTCTGCACGTACACCAGCACCCCTGGGTGATTCGGTGAGCTTCCACTAACCTCATCTCAGATTGTACTTGTCCAGAAACAGAGGCAGAACTAACCACGTTCCTGTGAGGGAACTGTGGGACCAGCTGGGGGGCTGGGACAGCCCATGCCCAACTTAACATAAATAGCAGCGCATGCAAAGAGCATGGCTGGGAGCAACACAGGAAAGTTAACAGCATCCCTCCAATGAGGACCAGCAGCATCTTCGCTTTCACAGAGACCAGACTATTGAGAAAACTTGCAGTATGAACAAATGGTTTCTCTGCATTCTTCATTCATCAAACTGCTGAAAAATAAATGCACTGTGGAGAAAACAATTTCTATTCCAGAACTGATCACTGTTTGGATGTTGTAATCATCACCTTCAACTGATGTAAAGCTATATGTAGTCTTTCCCCACATTCTCTATTACAGAGGAGGGCGAATCACCCTAAAAAGGGAATTTATTTTGTCTAGTTCCACTTTTACAGAGGAGTTTTAGGAACACTTCATCATATTAGTTATTCACCAAACTCTGTCCATTTTATGAAAATCGCCACTCAGAACATATTGCAAGACTAATCTTTGAAAAGACTTATGTCTGTTTTTTATTACATTTATTGATTAACCACTTTATTTTGGTTTTCAGCCTCATAACTTCTTTCTCCCCTTTCCAATTTTATTTCCTATTGCAGACCAAGAAAAACTAAAGAGAATGTGATTTACCTCCAAGTCTCCAAAGCAGACATTCCACTAAACCCAGAGAGACCGTGATTCCTGCCGTGGCCTTGCTCTGTGGATGGCATAGCCGGAAGCAGCGATTCTTCACTCATCCCAAAGCCTGGTCAATTCAACCATTCTTACCCTGGAGCTCTGCTGACCCGGAGCTGTAGCCAGCAGAGTCTGTTGCAGTCTGTGTAAAAATGTACCAAGGGACCACATCCTGCAAAGCATTGCCAGCTCACCCTGGTCTCAGCATTCCCAGGACAGTGGCCTTGGTTTGCTGCCTTTGTTCCCCATCTTTACAATTCTTTATTTGATTCCTTTCTCAACAATGATGTTGTTGTTGTTAGATGCCATTGAGTCAGTGTCCGACTCATAGCGACCCTATGTACAACAGGCAAAAAAGTATGAAACCAAAATAAAAAGGGGACACTGGGCCAGGAAAACCAAATAGAAAGATCTGAAAAACAACAAAAGTCAGGAGAAGAGAGTCTATTTCTTAAAGAAATAAAATACCCAAAGCAATATCAAGTTCAGGAATGTCTACCAAAAACTTTGAATGGAGACTTTCAGTATCATAGGTGAACAAAAATGTAAATATATTGATTATTATTAGGGTTAACCTTCAAGGGAAACTCAAATGAAAGGATCAGAATACAACCTGAGTAATCACTAAGTCCTCCTGTACTTAAATGGATAACTACAAATGTGTGCGTTCTATAAAAGTTCTAAAGGGTAATTCAATAAAGAACACCATTAGCATTACTAAATCATACAGAATAATTTTTAACTCCAATAAATTTTTTTCTCAAGATTCATGGGTCTTAAAAATTATATTAATATTTTACCAAAATAATATAGTAAATGTCTATTGCTATGCCACTGTGGTATCTGATCCTGTCAGATCTTGGAAGCTAAGCAGGGTCAGACCTGGTTAGTACTTGGATAGGAGACCACCTGGGAACACCAAGTACTATAAGCTTGGGAGAAAGACCCGGCAACCCACTCCCAAGAAAACAATTAGCTGTTGAGAACCAATGAATAGCAGAGAAGGACTGACAATAGTGTTTCACCTGTTATATATAGCGTCGCTGTGAGTTGGATACCGACTCAACAGCACCTAACAACAACAACAATATACTAAATATATTTTTAAAGGCTAAATACCGATGGTGCACTCCTGTAATCCCAGCGGCTCAGTAGGCAGAGGCAGGAGGATCGCAAGTTCGAGACCAGAGGCAGTCTGCATAACTTAGCGAGACCCTGTCTCAAAAAGTAAAAAAATGGGCTGGGGGTGAAGCTCAGTGGTCCAGCACTTGCAGAGCATGCAGGCGTGAGGCCCTGGGTTCAACCCCCAGTATCAAAAACAAAAAAAAAAAGGCTAAATACCATAATGTTTATAATGAAAAACAAAAGTTCTTTGCCCTATTCCACCTCTAGTAACCCTTCAGGGAAAATTTTCAACTCTCTTAGTTATGTTTTCCCCTGAAATTGATCTCTTTCCGTCTTAATGACTTCTTTATGTTGACATTTCTTGATTTTTTTATTTAAATATTATCTACTGAATTTTTAATATAAAAGATGAAAAATTATCTTTCTTCCCCTTTCCACTTATTCCAATACACAATTATTGTCTTCCCTTCAAACTTTGTTTTATGACCTTTTTAATAAGTGAATAGTTAACATGTGCATCGTCTGGCTACATAACTGTTATTAACAGCTGAGTCATGTAAGTTTTTCCATGGCTGTGATGCCTTTCTTTCATGACTTTGTGCTTTTCCTGGCTTTTTAAAAATTTGCTTCATTTTCTACACATTGTGGTTGTTAGGTGCCATAGAATCGTGTCTAACTCATGGCAACCCTCACAGGGTCTTCAATGGCTGCTTGTTTCAGGATTACCTCAGGAGTGGGTTACCACATCCTTCCCATTTTTGCGGTGTTGGGGATCGAACTCGGGACCTCAGAGACTGCAGAGTTGCACTCTACCAACTGAGCTAAACCCCAGCCCCATTTTCTATATTGTTGTTTCTATATTGTTGTTGTTGTTAGGTGCCATCAAGTCGGTATCCGACTCAGAGCGACCCTCATAGGGTTTTCAATGGCTGTCTGTTTCAGGATTGTGTTGGGAGTGGATTGCCAGGCCCTTCTCCCATTTTTGCGGTACTGGGAATTGAACTCAGGACCTCAGAGAATGCCGCACAGCTCTCTACCAACTGAGCTAAATCCCAGCCCATTTTCTATATAGTCATCATTAATTTTCCCCCTAAACTCTCTGGTGGGACAACAATTCTGCTCTCTCTATTCAAACACATCACACACTAGTGCCTTTTCTTTCCTGTTTCCCTGAGAGACCTCCCACCTGGAGCCACCAGTCCCCTCAATTCTGAGTTGGCCCGCTGGATCTCCAGGCCTGCCGGCCAGCTACTAACCTAGACTTTCCTCACACTATTTCTTGTGCTGGATCCCCTGTCTCTTGGATCTCAAGCCATTCTCTGTCTTCGGTTTCTCACTCAGTTTGAAGCACATCTGGTAGTGGTAGTGTGTCTATTTTCCGTTGCTATAACAAAATCCTTAAGGCTGGGTGTTTCATAAAGTTTAATTAGTTCAGTTTGAGGGATTAAAAGACAAATAGCATAGTGTGAGTTCTGTCAAGGACTTCCTGTCCACTTCCTTTCATGGCAGATGGCATCATGGTGGGAGTGTATGTGACAGAGAAAGCTCACATGGTGGGACAGGAAGCCAGAGAGCAGGGAGGGGCCTGTCTTGCTCTTTCCTAACAACGCTGTCATGAGAACTAACCAGAGTCCCCACAGAACTACATTAATTCCTTCTAGTATAACAACCCCAGTGACCTAATTGCTTCCCCGTAGGCTCCACCTCTTAAAGGTCCCACACCACCACATTAGGGAAAAGCTTCCAACACATGAGACTTTGGGGAATGCCTGAAACCTTATCCAAACCGTAATAGGTAGGCTCCTGAGAAAGAGCACATGCCTGTGCTTCTGCATTCTTCTCTGTAATACCAAGTGTTGAAACCTGCAAACTACCTTTCCAGACCCCTTACCAAAGCTCTACCAGTAGATACAACTGGCCAAAGGTAGGAAGGAAAGAGCAGGACAGAAGCCATTTTCCTCGTGCATGAAGGAGTCATGGGCAGCTGCAAAAACAGCCGCTGGCCACCAGAGCCAGATGCGTGGAGGTTCTGGTCCTGCTCAGTGGTCGTGGTGCAGTGCGGGCAGGTGTGGTGGCCACTGAAGTGCCTCCACCAGCTTCAAGGCACAAATAGGCCCCAGGGCTCCAGGCAAGAGCAAGGCCATTGCCTGGTCTTTGGGTGAACACCTTCTTCTCCCTCCAGCATTCCTTTTTCCCTTCTTCTTTGCAAACAATTCTATGGTAAATTGCTTCTATTTGAGATGTTGTTGTTGTTAGGTGCCATCAAGTCACGTCTAACTCACAGCGACCCTCATAGAGTTTTCAATAGCTGGTTGTTTTGGGATTACCTCGGGAGTAGATTGCCATGTCCTTCTTCCAGTTTTGCGGTGGTGGGAATTGAACCTGGGACCTTAGAGATTGCAGAGCAGTGCTCTACCAACTGAGCTAAATCTCAGCCCCTCTAGGTATGTGAGATACCGAGACTGGTTCCTCATTTGCTCATTAAGCATTGATTAACACTCTACTTGATACTGGGAACTAATGCACAAGTAGGGGAATTTGGTATTTGTCAAATGATATGCCTGGGATTGAACATACAGATGACCTAATTGTCAGTGGAAAGTAGGATGACACTGGAGAAGAGCTGGTACTGATGGAATCTATCTGTGATGTGCAGACACAGAACAGGACTGAAGTTATTAGTAGTGATTACCTGGAATGAAGCACCTAGACAGAGCCAGACTTTGTGAGGCCAACTGACTGTTGAATTTGATCATTACTGTGGGAATTGTGACTACAAAACCTCTAGGGTATGGCAGACTGCTTCTGACTCCACTGGAGAAATTATAGAAGGGAATTCCCATAACAGCCCTAAAAGAAATTCCTGAGTTTCATGGAGGCAAGGCTAAAAACCACTGAAAAACTGATTCTCTCTCTCTCTCTCTCCCTCTCTCTCTCTCTCTCTCTCCCTCCCTCCCTTCCTCCCTTTCTCTCTCTCTCTCTCACATACACACACACAGACACATACATAGACACACACACACACACACACACACACACACACACACACACACACACAGCAAAAGGAAATTTAGTAGGTGAGTAACAGATAAGGAAAACTATTTGTATGACATAGGATTAATATCCAAAAGAAAAAAATAAACTAATGAAAGAAAGACAGTCAATAGGGAAAATTATTTCTAGGACATAACATAAAAATGGAATTAAGTTATTTTAAAAAGATGTGCACCCTCATTGGTAATTTGGGAAATACAAATTAAAATGAAAGTGAAATTTTTAACTCATCAGATTAATGAAATAAAGTTGATGATGTTTAGTGTAGACGATATGTTCCACACATTTCTGGCAGGGTATTAACTGACACATTCTGTCAGGAAGGCAGTTTGGCAGTGTCCATCAGTATCACAGTGCTGAGTTTAGCTCAGTGGGTAGAATACTGCTCTGCATTTCCTGAGGACCCAGGTTTAATCCCCAGCACCACAAAAATTGGAGAAGGACTTGGCAGCCCAGTCCCAATACAATCGCAAAACAATCAGCCATTGACAAGTCTATGAGGGTCGCTATGAGTCGGAGATGACTCGGGCTGGCACCTAATAACAACATCAATTTGATAAATGGGCATGTCTATGACCCAGTCATTTCACCCCAGGTATCTATCCTTGAGAAATATAAATATGCATACAGAGGCATTGTGGAGAGAGCTGTATTTCTTATGGGTGACAGCAAAAACAAGAAATAACTGAAGTCTATAATTATGAGGAATGCGCAATAAACTGTGGTATCTCCACTCATTAGTCAAAAAGGAAGGAAAAGGCTCTATAGACCTCTGTAGAAAGACCTCCAAGAGGAGGAGAAACACAAGAGTTCGATGCTACCACAGGAGCAGTAGGGGGCTCACCTTGCTGTCAGCCTGAGGAGAGGAGGTCTGTGCCTGGCCTGGGGACAAAGGATTTCAGGTTGCTCTGTAATCACTGCACTCTCATGTTTTCAAGTGCATGTTCATGTCATGCATTCATATTATTTTAAAAAATAAATGATTAACTATGGAAAACAGTTTGGTGGTGTCTTAAAAAAAATCTAAACATGGAATTAACACATGAGCCAGCAACTAGACTCCTCAGCACTTGTCCCAGAAAAGTGCAAATGTGTTGGCAACAATCCTGTACACCACAGATAGATAGATAGATGATAGATAGATAGATGATAGATAGATAGACTCACAAAAAAGACACACAAGTAGAAAGGAGGTGATTGGTGGCAGGGAGAGGTTGTGGGGGGAGGTTTCTGAGGGGGTCAGGGGGAAGTTAATGTGAGCAATGTACAAGGAAATGTATTTATGGAGATGTCATAATGAGACCCATTAAGTTGTACATTAAAATTACTAATAAAAAATAACATATACTTCAAAAAGAATCCTATAGAGCTGGGCACAGTGGCTCACGCCTGTAATCCCAGCGGCTTGGGAGGTGGAGGCAGGAGGATCACAAGTTCAAGACCAGAGGCAGTCTGAGTAAATTAGCGAGACCCTGTCTCAAAAAATAAAAAAACAAAAAAGGGCTGGGGGTGCAGCTCAGTGGTCCAGCACTTGCAGAGCATGCAGGCGTGAGGCCCTGGGTTCAACCCTAGTACTGGAAAAAAAAAAAAAAAAAAGAATCCTATACACAATTAGTTGCGACAGCTAGCTTTTCTGTAACAGCTTAAAATGGGGAAAAACAAACAAACAAAACTCCAAAATATCCCTCAGTGGGTTATAAAGTAAAACGAGACCAGGCCTGAAGTCTCTAAGGAGACAAAGCCAGTGAGGCCTCATAAGTGGCCCTAGCCTTGCACAACTTGAAAACATAAGTGAAACTTGAGCTATTTCTTGGAAATGCTTATTTTAAAAACAGAACTTAAATTCAACCAACCAGAAGCAGCCAAAAACCATATATAACTGGGGACTTTTCAATGGGATAGACCAAATAAGGCAACCTTATAACCATAACCAGGCTGGGATTTAGCTCAGTTGGTAGAGCACTGCGTTGCAGTCTCTGAGGTCCCGAGTTCAATTCCCAGCACCGCAAAAATGGGAGAAGGGCCTGGCAATCCACTCCCGAGGCAATCCCAAAACAGTCAGCCATTGAAAACCCTATGAGGGTCGCTATGAGTCAGATACCGACTAGACAGCGCCTAACAACGACAACATAACCCTAACCAATCAAATCTTTTCTTTGTATTACCGCCACGCCCACGCTGTGGAAGGCTGTGCCTTGGGCTTTGCTCATGGAGCCCGGCTCACTTCTGCTTTGGACCTGCCCAGCCCATGAATCATTATGTACTGAAATAAACTCTTTATCATCCCACCATGTCTTACTGTACCTTATAACAAGGCGAGTGGTGAGACAAACTGGGCCACATCCAGGCCATGGGTACCACTCAGCAAGAAAAAGAAACAAACTATTGATAATGCACACCACTTGGGTGGCATCAAGGCATTCCGCTGAGTGATCAAAGCCCATCTGAAAAGGTCATTCGTAAGAGATCAGTTATAGAGCTGGACAGCAGACTAATGGACATTATGGTAGCAGTTATGTAGACCCATTCATGTGGTAAAATGGCATAGACCTGTTAGAGTTGGTGGCTACACAGATGTCAGCAGGAGGCGGGAGGAGGCTGTCATATTAAACCAGAACTACAGGAGCATAGCCCTGATCTGCCCCTGTTGTGGCTAGATATGGCCTGATTAGCAGGAAACAGAAAAACTGCATGGAACCGGGCGTGGTGACACACGCCTGTAATCCCAGCGGCTCAGGAGACGGAGGCAGGAGGATCACAAGTTCGAGACCAGAGGCAGTCTGTGTAATTTAGTGAGACCCTGTCTCAAAAAGTAAAAAAGTGGGCTGAGGGGTGCAGCTCAGTGGTACAGCACTTGCAGAGCATGCAAGTGTGGGGTGCTGGGTTCAACCCCCAGTACCAAGAAAATAAAATTAAAAAAAAAACCTGCGTGGACCAATCTGGCCCTGAAGCTTGAACAGCAGGAAAAAGCCTTGTCCCCAAGTTGTACATGCTCATTACACCACCATTAACAAATCAAGAGCATTGCAGTTCCCCCTATACGCAGAGGAGGGCGTTCACTTAGGTACTCATGGGAAGAAGAATTGGCAAATACAAGCATGCGCAATGGAGTAACGTGAGACAAAGACTGTCCAGGAGAGGAACCCTTACTGTGACCTCACTGGAGGAAAGGGACCAGAGACGACTCATGAAGCATTTGGTTACTTAAATTACAGTAAAACCGGAACTCGTTTTTCCATGCATATTTCACCAGGTTGTTGTTGTTAGGTGCCATCCAGTCAGTATCCAACTCATAGTGACCCTGCATACAACAGGTGAAACACTCTTCTCAGTGCTCCTCTGCTGTTCATAGGGTTTTCAATGGTGGATTGATTTTGGGGAGTGGGTTGCCGGGTCCTTCTCCCAAGCCTACAGCACCTGGTGTTCCCAGGCGGTCTCCCATCCAAGTACTAACCAGGCCCAACCCTGCTTAGCTTCCAAGATCTGACGGCATAGGATGCCACAGGGCTACAGCTGCAGGCATTTCACCAGGTTACACGATAAGTTTCTCACTGGGTGATTACAATACTGAGTTCTGATGACCAGAGCCAGCTGACTCTTGGTTGGCCTGAAACACAGCCCACAGACACAGATAAGGAGTGGGCTAGAATGCAGCCGCCTGGCAAGACGTGGGGTCTCGGCTGGTTTTACAGGAGAGGGTGCCTGGGCGTGCCTGAGTCCAGTCTGGCACCAAGCGCTTTGCTTAAGCCCAACGCTGATATTTTAAACAAAACGGAGAGTTGTTATTTCTCCCACAGAGCCTCATTGATGATAATAGTAAAGACAAGACGCCAACCCTCCCAACGCTCAGGAATGAGCCCCTCTTCCCCTTGTCAGGCCTGAGCACAAGGCCCTTGTTCGCAAGGACTCACAACGGTGACTCGGGTCTGCCCAAGTGACCTGGGGTAAGTTCTGGAATGAAGAGTGACTTGGCAAAGACATCTTTTCCAACACAGTTTGACTCCACTTAAATCACTAGGCAAGTGGGTGCCAGTGGACCTTGACGTCTCTGCGACAGCTGTCATCACTGCACTCTTATGTTTTCACGCGCACATTCATGTCAGGCAGTGATAGGATTTCAAAAAATAAAGATTAACTCCGGAAAAGAGTTTGGTAGTTTCTTTTAAAAAATCTAAACATGGACTTAACACATGACCCAGCAACTGGACTCCTCAGCACTTCTCCCAGAGAAGTATAAATGGGTCCACAAAAATCTTGTACACCACAGATAGATGATAGACAGATGATAGATGATTGATAGATGATAGATGATAGATTATTTATAGATAGATGATAGAAAGATGATAGATGACTGATAGGTGATAGATAATAGATGATAGATGATAGATAGATATAGATAGATGAGAGATAGATGATAGATGAATGATAGATGATAGATAGATAATAGATGATAGATGATAGATAGATATAGATAGATGAGAGATAGACAGATGATAGATGATTGATAGATGATAGATGATAGATGATAGATGATAGTCTGATAGGTGATAGATGATAAGACAGATGATAGATGATAGATAATAGGTGATAGATACAGAGATGATAGATGATAGATAGATGATTGACTCACAACAAAGATAAGCAACCAGAAAGGAGACCATTGGTGGAGAGGACAGGGTAGGGGAGGAGGGTCATGAAGGCTAAGAGGGAAGGATTCAAGAAGGAAGATGTGGCGTAAGAGGTTGACATGGGCCATGACCAGTCCCACGGCTGTCATTTTCAAGAGTGGCACCCACATTTCCTCATGCCCTCCCTGGCTGGCCAGGGCTGTGACATCTTGCATTCTGCATGCCTGTCCCCAGGCGAGCCCCTCCTGCCAGGGCAGGGCCGGGTAAAACTCCAGCCTCCCTGGCCCCCGTGCCCCCTGCCCCAGCTAATCTCTAGCTCTTTCCTGTGCCACCATCACCCTCCCTTGTGGCCCTCCTGTGACATTCACATCCCTGACCCAGAATTCCAGGGCTCTGCTGTGAGTGACGTGCGGGGCGGGAGGCACGGCTGTAATGGAAACTGGCCGTCAGCGCAGAGCCCCAGGGCTGTGGGTTATCCTAGGCCGGCCTGCCTGCCCGGAGCCTCCTAAAAAGCAGTGGCTGTCCATGCCAGGCACCTGCTCTCTTCCCATGTCGGTGGCTGGCACCACCATTTACGGATCCCGAGGGTTTCTTGTGAACATCTTTTCCCAACGGAATTAAGCTAAAATGTTTATTACCTCTGTACCAAGATCAGAAGAATTCAGGAAAAGCCCCATCCGTGGTGTGCTGGCCCGTGTCCTAAGCCTTCTCTCCTCCCAGAAAGGTCACAGTACTAGAAAAACAATGTCCAGTGACTATTTTTGTCAGGCTCAGGGACACCAGGAGGAGAGGGGCGGAGTCCAGTCCTGAGCTCTCAGGGCTCACCAGGCCGGCCCAGCGCACCGCGATGCTGACCTGGACAGGCCATGTGCAGCGTCGCTGTAATATCAGATGGTAACTGTAGCCCCCGAGAGGCCTGTGTTGATCTTTCCTCTGGGCCGATCACTGGCTGGTGAATAAACATGCCAGCAGCGCACTGGGCAGTGGGACAAGATGAACAATCGGGATATCATTTTGTTTTCACAGGGGGACACAGGCAGGGAACCAGCAATGAAAACACTGTGATCAAACCTCCCTGTGGCTCTCGGGTCAGCGCCGGGACAAGTCTCCCAAGGGAGCTGGCATTTCGCTGTGTTGCTAACTATCCACAGCATTTGCCAGGCAAAGGACCTGGCCTAGGGCCATGGGAGTGGGCAGAGAGGAGGGCAGAGATAAGAAAGAGATCCAGGGAGGAAGAAAGGATGGCCAAGCAGACATGGGGCAAGAGGTTAAGCAAGGAATTCACAGCAAGTACAGCCGGGAGAATTATTCCATAACAATGTGCCAGGAAAGAAACAAACAGGAAGCTAGCCCAAACGCCCAGCAGCGCAGGGACTTCGAGCAAGCGGTACATGTTTAGAGCCAGCTCTATATGTCCTGAGATCATAGTCTCTTAAAGCACAATATCGTAACTTCTGTATTCAAAATAATGAGAAAGCATAAAAACAGATCGGAGTACATTAAAAGGACTCTTTCAGAAAGAAAAAAAATTGAAACAGTTACATACAAAATGACTAAAGAAAAAAAGAGTGAAAATTGCAGATAGGGTAATTTTTAATTTTCTTCATTATAAGATTGGCATTTTCTCAATCTTCCATAATGCATGTATGTTTTAAAAAAAATATTTGTGCCGGGTACGGTGGCACATGCCTATAGTCCCAGCGGCTCGGGAGGCAGAGGCAGGAGGATTGCAAGTTCGAGACCAGAGGCCGTCTACATAACTTAGCGAGACCCTGTCTCAAAAAAAAAAAAGTAAAAAAAAAATGGGCTGAGGGTGCAGCTCAGTGGTCCAGCAACTGCAGAGCACGCAAGTGCGAGGCCCTGGGTTCAACCCCCAGTATCACCAAAAAAAAATGTTAGAGGCTGGTTTTGTAGCTCCATGGTGGTGTAACAAGAGTGGCCCAGTTCTGAAGGTTTCCAACACCTCAGATCCAACCACTTGCTGCAAAGAAAGCAAACAAAAGGAACGGGGCAAAGGAAGGAAAGGATTTTGATCAAAATGGCCATTTTGGGAGGACGACGAGAAAGCATCTTCCGGGAGCTGTCATGGGCTTTCGGTGTAAACAGAGGAAGAACTGGGCAGGAGACAAACGTGTGCAGAATTAAGCCGTCTTGGCCAAAGCGTGGGCTGCTTCATCTCAGTTCTGGCTCTGCAAAGAGGGCTAAAGAAGTCCTTATCGCATAGGGGGACACTCCAGGCCCTGGGAGATGATCGCTCGTGCGTGAGGGGTGCTCCACTCATGCGCAAAGTGTCTGCAAGGCTCTGTCGTTCCTGGACTCCAAGGTGACTGCAGGAGTAAGACAATGACTACCTATTTTCAGGTGCCTTTCTGGGGGTCTGGAACAGGATGCTGTGAAGGTGACTATTACTCTTTGTGTTTTCAGCCTTCATGGGGCTGAGATGGGTGAGGTCTCACCAGTTTCAGACGGTCGCTCCTTGGTGATTGACATGTCTATGTGCAGAATTAAGCGGGAGTCGGACCCACACTAAAGGAGACATGCCAAACTAAGGCAGAGATACCAGGCTGTTATCCTTGTTACCGGGGAGCCCCTAGGCATGGGTCTGGGAGGCCAGAGCAGCAAACATCACCAGCAGCAATGAAACAGCAAAGCCTTGGTTCATTAGTGTTCGCGTATAAAAGAATTTATGCCTGACATAGAAGTCATAGTAGAGAATATGTTGTTGTTGTTGTTAGGCACCGTCCAGTTGAGTCCAAATCACAGCGACGCTATGTACTGATAGCGACCCTATAGATGTTGTTGTTAGGTGCTGTGGAGTCGAGTCCAACTCATAGTGACCCTATGTACTCACAGCAACCCTATGTAATCATAGCGATACAGATAGAAACACTTCTTGATTCTGTGCCAGGCACACGATCTTTTTATATCTAAGCCCATTGTTGCAGACACTGTGTCAATCCATCTGGTGGAGGGTTTTCCTTTTTTTCGTTGACCTGCCACTCTCCCAAACATGATGTCTTTCTCCAGGGATTGGTCCATCCTGATTACATGTCCAAGTAGAGAATATAGACCTGGTTTATTAAGGATCATACACTTTCTAGAAGGGAAGGTGGGCAATAGAGCACAGCTACTGCTTCTCCGGGCTGGGATTTAGCTCAGTTGGTACAGCGCTGCTCTGCAGTCTCGGAGGTCCCGAGTTCGATTCCCAGCACCGCAAAATGGGAGAAAGACATGGCAACCCACTCCCAAGGCAATCCTGAAACAGTCGGCCATTGAAAAGCCTACGAGGGTCGCTATGAGTCAGACTCGACTCGTTCTTCTACTAATGCATAGAGCTGAGGTCAAATGTGCCTTTACAGTGAATTTTGAGCCTTTGGGGTCTATGCCTGAGGTCTATGCCTAGAACGAGTTAATAGATTCCCCAGTGCTTTCAAAGGAATGGGCTCAAAGGTGGCCAAGTCAAAAGATTGAGAATCCAGAAAGCTACGGATCTTGATAGGGGAGCCCAGTCCACCGCACCATGGCCCATTCTATTGCTGTGGGTGATGCACATTTCACACAGTCTCTATCATCCTTCCTGGCTGAATGCGGAAGTTACGTTTCACCTTCTTCCCTTTAGCAACCCAGCTATTTGCTAGAATATTGCCTGTCCCGGAAGCACTGACCGTCAGATCAAGGCCTTTGCCTCAAAGGAAGCAGACACTGATATTCGTGTCTCAGGGGGCTGGGAAGCCAATGCTGCAGAGGCCTCTTTATTCCCTTTCTTTCTGCCTAGTACCATCTATCATCCTGTTTTTAATTACCTTATAGTTCCAAGTTCCAAGTCAGTACTTTTCAGCAAAAGTAGTTTCTAAATATCTGTTAAGGTAAGGTATGTGCCTAACATGTGAGGCCCTGGGTGCCATTCCCAGGACAGAAACAAAAGTTGTAAGGTGATATTTGGTACATACAAAACCACATATGTGACACATGAATTGTCCCAAAGATAACAACTTTTCTAGGCTTTATCTATATTACACCTTTGATTTGATTTTTATAGCAAACAAACACAGACACACGCAAACAAGCACACACTTTAAATGAAATGTATTTTAGTGTTTTTTGGTTTTACAGTACTGAGTGACTGAACCCAGGGCCTTGCCCATGCTTTGCAAGCACTCTACTCCTAACCACACCCTCCGCCCCCTTGTTAATCTTTTTATTTTATTTATTTATTTATTTATTTATTTATTTATTTATTTATTTATTTTTGTGGTGCTGGGAGTTGAAGCCAGGGCCTGGCACCTGCATGCTCTGCAAGTGCTGGATCACTGAGCTGCGCCCTCAGCCCATTTTTTTTTTTTTTTTTTTTTTGAGACAGGGTCTTGCTAAGTTACATAGACTGCCTCTGGTCTCGACTTGTGATCCTCCTGCCTCCACCTCCCTAGCTGCTGGGATTACAGGTGTGCACCACTGTGCCTGGCCAATCTTTTTATCTTGAGACAGGGTCTCACTAAGTTACACAGGCTGCCTCTGGCCTCAAACTCGTGATCCTCTTGCCTCTGCCTCCCAAGTTGCTGGGATTACAGGTGTGTGCCACGGTGCCCCCCAGCTTTGCTTTTATTTTTTATTTTTCTCTTATTGCTTTTCCAGTTTTTTGAGAAAGGGTCTCCCTAGGTAATCCACGCTGGCCTCAAACTTGTGATCCTCTGCCACCCCCCCCCTCCAAGTGCTGGGACTACAGGCATGTGTCACCATGCATGGTTGACTTAGTTTTTCCAACAGCTTCATTTAGGTATGTGATGGCTCATTGTACGTGTGGAGTGGACTGGGTTAAGGGATGCTGGTGAGGCGCATCTGGGTGTGTCTGTGAGGGTGTTTCTCAAGGAGATTAGCATTGGAATCAGTGGGCTGGGTGAGGAAGACCCACCCGCACCCCGTGTGGACATGCACCATCTTGTCAGCTGAGGCCCACACAGAACAAAAAGGGAAAGTTAGTTCCCTCTCTCTCTCTCTCTCCTGGATCCAGGTACCCACATTCTCTTGTGCTGGGACCCCCGAACTTAGGCTCTCCGGCCTTTTTGACTCAGGGAACTTAGAACAGAGGCCTCCTGGGCTCTCATGACTTTGCCTTGGATTAAGAGTTACACAGTGGGCCTCCCCAGTCCTGAGGCTTTTGGCCTTGACCTGAACCGCACTACCAGGTTCCCTAGTTCCCCAGTTGGCAGATGGCCTGTAATGGGATACTTCAGCCTCCATAACGGCAAAAGCCAATTCCCTAGTAAATCCCCTCTGGCATACTTAAACAGATAGGTGGATAACCTATTGGTTCCACGTCTAGGGAGAACTTTGACTAACACAAGGTGCCATTTATGTATAATAATGTTGGTGTTGTTAGGTGCCCTTGAGTTGAGTCTGACTCATAGTGACTCTCATAGGGTTTTCAATGGCTGTTTTGGGATTGCCTTGGGAGTGGGTTGCCACGTCCTTCTCCCATTTTGCAGTGCTGGGAATCAAACTTGGGACCTCAGAGAGTACATAACAGCGCTCTACCCACTGAGCTAAATTCCAGACCATGTATAATAATAGACTATACATATTTAAAGTATACACTTTGGTAAGCTGGTTTTGTGTGTTTTTGTTTGTGGGGTTTTTTGGCAGTACTGATGGTTGAACCCAGAGCCTCACACATGCCAGATAAGCGCTCCACCACTGAGCTGCACGCTCAACCCCCTTTTCAGTCTTTATTTTGAGACGAGATCTTGCTAAATTACGCAGGCTGCCTCTGGCCTCGAACTCGCCACCCTTTTGCCTCAGCCTCCCTAGCGACTGGGATAATAGGCGTGCCCCACAGCGTCTGGTCACTTTTTGAGTTTTGACATACGTGTGCACATGTGAAATCACTCCTGCAATGAAGATAACACATTCACCCATCACTCGGCTGTCATGCACTCTACCTACTGAGCTAAACCCCAGCCCTTGGGCAGTGATTAGGAAGTACATACCAGCCAAGTGCCATGCCACATGCCTATAACTCCAGTAAGTTGAGAAGCGGAGGCAGGAAAACCTCCAGTTTGAGAGAGTAGATACCCTGTGTAACTTAATGAGACCCTGACTCAAGATAAAAATTGAAAAAGTGGCTGGGGATGCAGTTCAGTGATAGAGGTCTTACCTATCCTGTGTGAGGCTAGGGGTTCTGTCCCCACAAAGCACCACAAAAAGAAACAAATATTTTGGTTATTTTAGCTGGGCGTGGTGGCGCATGTCTTTGACCCCAGTGATTCTGGAGGCTGAGGCAGGAGGATCACAAGCTCAAGGCCCGAGGCAGCCTAGGCAAATTAGCAAGACCCTGTTTTGAAAAAAAGAAAAAGAGGTGCCATCTGAGCAATCTATGTGTTGAAATGTTTTTGTTTTGTTGTTGTTGTTGTTGTTGTTTTCCCGGTACTGAGGGTTGAACCCAGGGCCTTGCACCTGCATGCTCTGCAAGTGCTGGACCACTGAGCTGCGCCCTCAGCCCATTTTTTTACTTTTTGAGACAGGGTCTCGCTAAATTACACAGACTGCCTCTGGTCTCGAACTTGAGATCCTCCTGTCTCCGCCTCCTGAGCCGCTGGGAGTACAGGCATGTGCCACCGCGCCGGCTCTTGAAATGTTTTTGTCAACATAGACCCTATAACCGCAAATCATTTTCCTTCAGAGAGCGAGTAAAACAGCAGTTGTTCTAGAAAAACAGAAACCTTTTTAAGGCAATATTTAAAGTCTACTGGATTTTCAAAATACCTAGGTAATAAAGTGCTTGGTCCCAACAGAACCAAGAGCTCTCACTAAATGAAGAAATAGATAAAAGACAGCCAGGGCCTTGGAGGAATCAAAAAAAAAAAAAAAAAAAGACAAAGTACGACAGAGCCTATAAAGACAATTCCTCAGGATTAATACCAATTTGGGGGCAGACAAGTAGGAGGAAAAAGACAGAAAGGGGAGGCTTGGAGGGACTTCTGCAGATGCTAAGACCTTCCTTGTTGCTGTTGCCAGCTCCCGGCAGGGCGTCCCGCTCAGGGGTCTGTGTGTTTGGATGTTTGTACCTGGAGGTAGATCCTGTTCTCTGTCACCTTTGCTTTCCTGTAGCCACCGGAAAGAGAAATGAAAGTCCGTGAATATAGAATCAACATCCTGATTAAGTGACTTGCAAAGTTGCCTGTGAGAATCTCTCAAAACCTGGAAAGAGAGCCAGGATGTTGTTGTTGTTAGGAGCCGTCAAGTCAATATCCGACCCATAGCGACCCTCATAGGGTTTTCAATGGCTGACCGTTTCGGGATTGCCTTGGGAGTGGATTGCCAGGCCCTTCTCCCATTTTTGTGGTGCTGGGAATTGAACTCGGGACCTCAGAGACTGCAGCGCAGCGCTTGACCAACTGAGCTAAATCCCAGCCACAGAGAGCCAGGACAGCAGAGAAAAAGAGGGGCTGGCACATTTGGCTTCGGGCCTGTTTTCATGTGGCCCATGAGCTAAAATTTAAAATAAATGAATAAATAAAAACAAAAGTATTTTGTAACATCTACAAAATGAAATGAAATTCAAATGTCAATGCCCCTAAATAAATTTTACTGTAGCACACTCACTGCTACTTTCTGCTGCTCAGGTGGGACTGAAGAGTGGCAGCAGAGACCACTGGGCCCCCGGGCCTGAACTCGTCACTCAGGCTGCGTTCGCCTGCGTCTGCGGCCCCTGCATGGGACCCGCGGAGGGCGGCTGCTTAACTCGGGCACCTTACGGCTGACGTTCCATTGAGAACCTGGTGGCCTGGGGAGCCGTCATGAGCCCCTTCCTCTGTAGAATGGGGTGGTGACAGCGGCTGCCTCATGGCGTTCTGAGAGGACGAAGGGAATGCCCAGGACACTTCCAGGGAGGTGGACATGCCACACGGGCAGCACCCCACAAAGGGTGGCGAGTGCCACTGCCATTATCCCATTCTTTGGCATGTCCTCTGAACACAGGGGAGAGAGAGAAAGAGGCGATCTCTCTGCCAGGGCACTGGTACTCCTGGTGGAATTACATAGTGGAGAAAACAGACTAGGAAATGATGGATGATCATAGAGTGTGAAGCATGTGGGAACAGAGGGGGTGCGGGGGTGCGGGGTGCAGAGCAGGAGCCCTCCACCTGCACTGGCAGGACAGGAGTGGATAGGATGATGGAATGAAGGATTCAACAAAGCATCTTAGAAGATGACCAAGTGCCTCCTGCCTCCCGAGCCGCTGGGATTACAGGTGTGCGCCACCTCGCCAGGCACCTTTCTTTCCTTTCTTTTTTGACTGATCTAGGAGTCGAATCAGAAATGCCATGAAAGCTGTTAAAAGGATGAAGATTTTAAGCCATTCTTTGTGAAGGCAGTCACTGAAGAATCAAAACCAGCAATCGCTAAGGACAGAAGACTGATGTGGAAACATTCCTAAGATTGGGTCTTGAGGCTCAGGGCGAGCCCTGAGTCTTGGCCCCCCCACAGTCCTCGTCACTGACAGCTGCGAGTGATTCTCTGCAGTGCGGTTTGGAACAATGCCCACTGAAGGAGTGAGCTCCTGCCCTCTCTTCCTTCCTTGCATATAGTCAATAGCTGCTGAGTTCTGTTTCCCCCCATAGCAGTGCGGGAAGCGATACCAAGTTGTACGAACATCTGTGCCCGTCCCTGGTACCTTGAAGCCAGAGCGCACTGAGAGTGGGGGTGAGACTGTGGCCCCTTCTGGAGGGCAGGACGGATGCGCCCTCCCGGCCCCACACCCCGGGGCTCACCTCTGGAGGTTTTCGGCGTCCTCGATGGTCTCGGGCAAAGCCACCCCCTTGGTCTCTGGAAGAAGCAGCGTCACTCCCCCAGCAGTGAGGCCCAGCACCCCTGCAAATGAGACGGATCCCAGGTAGAAGCTTTAGAGCACAGCCAAGACTGTCTGCACTGGGATTTAGCTCAGTTGGTAAAGCGCCCCTCTGCAGTCTCTGAGGTCCTGAGTTTGATTCCCAGCACTGCAAAAATGGGAGAAGGACTTGGCAATCCACTCCCAAGGCAATCCAGAAACAGCCATTCATTGAAACCCTTTGAAGGTCGCTATGAGTCGGACACGACTGGACGGCACCTAACAACAACAACAAGACCATCTGCAGAGAGGCCCGCGATGAGCCCACAAGGACGCGAGGGGAGAGGCATCGCGGATCGAGAAAGAAGTTGTCAGGAACATTTGGGAAAGAGAACAAATGCTACAGGGTAACTGGGGAAATGCTAGGGAAAGAAAAGGAAACATCAGCTTCCTTTCACTTCCACCGTGCCATAAGTTCCACAGGAACTGATGTTTAAGTATTGCACCTCCTAAACAATCCAGAACTCATTTTGAGCTAGTTGTGATAGATAAAGGATAGATGATGTTGTTTGTTGTTGTTGTTGTTGTTGTTGTTGTTGTTGTTGTTGTTAGGTGCCATCGAGTCGTATCTGACTCATAGCGACCCTTAGAGGTTTTCCATGGCTGACTGTTTCAGGACTGCCACGGGAGTGGATTGCCACATCCTTCTCCCATGTTTGCAGTGCTGGGATTCAATCTCAGGACCTCAGAGACTGTGGAGTGGCGCTCTACCACCTGAGCTAAATCCCAGCCCCTTGAGGATAGATAGGTGATGGATAGACAGATATAGAGATAGATACAGACAAATATGGAGCATAATTGATGTATGTTGGCATTGACTGCCCCTCTTATTATTCCCTCTCCTTCCTCCCTCCTTCCTTGTCTCTCTCCCTTCAACTCCCTTCCTCCCATCCCTTTTCCCTCTCCCTCTTTCCTCCTCCCTCCCCCCCTCTTCCCCTTGCATTCCCCTGTGCCAGGTCAGGTGGTTCTGTGCACATGACTGACGATTTTGCCCTTGGTCAAATGGGTAAGCAGGTCTTAGAGACGCCAGACCCTCAGTCTGGGGACAGAAGCCGTGGCCCCCTCCTCTATCTCTTGTTGTTGTTGTTGTTGTTAGGTGCCGTAGAGTCGGTATCCGACTCATAGCGACCCTCATAGGGTTTTCAATGGCTGACTGTTTCGGGATTGCCTTGGGAGTGGATTTCCAGGTCCTTCTCCCTTCCTCTATCTCTAGTCCAACTTTATCAGTAATAAATCTGACACTGCTTGGGCTCCCACGTGTCTCCCGTGTTCTTGATTTGTAAAATCCAGAAGCACAAGAGGGGTGATAATTCAGGATCGCCAGACCTCCAGCAATTATGTGGTCAATGAAGCAGAGTTAGAAACTGAATGCGTAAGAAAGCAGGAAACTGCGTGGAAAGATCTGTCAGACTGCATTCGCTAGGACCCATCATTGGACTCTGCAGCCATTGAACATCAGTCTCCGGCCACTTCCTAGGGCATCTTGGCTTTCCCGAGAAGCAGGTGAGGGTGAGCCAGGAGACAGCTGAAGCTCACGCTCCGTCCTCAACACTCACTCAACAAACAGCGGCGGAGGACTCACTCACTCCGTGCCCACCGCCAGGCTGGGAAGAAGGACTAACAAACACTCGGAAAGTCTTACCGAACAAAAGGAGGGGCAGGGCCTGCCACACCTCCATCAGCCTGAAGACCATGAAGGGGGTGAAGATGCCACCCACGTCACACAGGGCGGAGCACACCATCACCCCAAGGTTCCTGGTGAGAGCAGAGAACCAAAAGGTTACGTTCTGTGGTTCCATGGTACTTATCTTATGGCCAACCCGTAGGGCTGGGGTTGAGTTCAGCTGGTAGAGCGCCACTGTGCAGGCTCTGAGGCCCTGGGTTCGATCCTCAGCACTGCAAAACCATGGGAGAAGGACATGACAATCCATTCCCGAGGCAATCCTGAAACAATCAGTCATTGAAGACCCTGTGAGGGTCACTAGGAGTCAGACACGACTCAACGGCACCTAACAGCAACAACAACATGGCCACCATAATGCGCTGGGGTGTGCAGTGCTCAGCACCCCATAAGCAAACTGCCTGACTCAAGGGAACCATGTGGAGTAGCCCTTGTGGTACTGAGGTAAGGGGCAGGGCTACCATGGAAATAGGTAGAAGCTGCCCTTGCCCCTCCTGATGAAGAAGAGAGGCTGCCTTTCTTGACTGACACATTCAGACAGTTAGGCCTCAGACATGTCACTCCTGAGGAATTTCTAGAAGCCAAGCTGGCCACAGTGGCGTATGCCTGTAATCCCAGCGGCTTGGGAGGAGGAGGCAGGAGGATCGCAAGTTTGAGAACAGAGGCAGTCTGCGTAATTTGGCGAGACCCTGACTTAAAAAGTAAAAAAATGGGCTGGGGGTGCAGCTCAGTGGTCCAGCACTTGCAGAGCATGCAGGTGCGAGGCCCTGGGCTCAACTCCCAGTACCACAAAAAAGAAAAAAAAAAAAGAATTTCTAGAAGCCCAATGGACACAGCAAGCATATGTGTTCCCTGCCTTAAATCCCAGTGGTACCCCTTGTCTGCCCCAGAGCCACGATCTGTTGTCACTTGGGAGGTGAACATAATATCTGTGGATGACTAATCTAGTAAGGGAGCTGGGATTTAGCTCAGTTGGTAGATCGCTGCGCTACAGTCTCTGAGGTCCCGAGTTCGATTCCCAGCACCACAAAAACAGGAAAGGACGTGGCAACCCACTCCTGAGGCAATCCCAAAACAATCAGCCATTGAAAACCCTATAAGGGTCACTATGAGTTGGACACGACTCGAGGACACCTAACAACAACAAGTCTAGCAAGATCTAGTAAATTCTGGGTTCATAACAAACCTAGGACCCTGGAAGCAGGGTGAAGCCAGGGAAGAAGAAATCCTGACAAATCTGCACCAGAGACTCTGACTAACAAAGACATCAGGAAAGGATGGGGACACATGACAGTAAAGGATCCTCCTCTGGAGCTTCTGTGATCCAGCTTTGCACCTCCGCGACAAAATACCTGACCAAACACTGTAAGAGAAGGAAGAGTAACTTGGGCTCATGGTTTCAGCGGGTTCTGTCCATGGTCGTGCGGTCGAATCATTGTGAGATGAGTTGAGGCAGAGCACTGCCGTGCAAGAGAGGGCGTGGCAGAGCAAAGCTGCTCACCTGGTGGGGGCCAGGAAGCAGAGAGAGCCACAGAACCATGCGTGAGGTGCACCCTTCCAGGACATGTTCCCAGCGGCCTATTTCCTCCAACTACTCCCCACCTCCTAGCTTCTAGCCTGCAGCCGTAGCCCTGTGGCATCCAATCCCGTCCGATCTCGGAAGCTAAGCAGGGTCGGGCCTGGTTAGTACCTGGATGGGAGACCACCTGGGAACACCAGGTGCTGTAGGCTTGGGAGAAGGACCTGGAAACCCCCTCCCAAAAATCAATCTGCCATTGAAAACCCTATGAACAGCAGAGAAGCACTGACAATCGTGTTTCACCTGTTGTTCACAGGGTCGCTATGAGTTGGATACCGACTCAACAGCACCTAACAACAACAACAACATTCTAGCTTCTACCACCTCTTAAGAGTACCATCACATTAAGAATCCATGAAAAGATTAATCCCTGATGGAGTCAGAGGGCTCATGATCGAGGCACTTCCCCAAATCCAGTCATCTGGCAACCAAGCCCTTAACATAGGAGCCTTACTGGGGGCCCTTCGTATCCAATCCACAAGAGAACTCAGCAAATATCTTGCTTTTTCTTTACCGTATCTCTTCTCTCTTGTACTGATTTCAAATTGGTTTTTATTTCTCAAGTGCTTTCATTTTTGTTCCTTTCCTGAGGCAATTTCAACTTCTTCTATTGTTTTGCCACACATTCTTCCACAAACTTGTATCTCTGCTTTAAACTCTTACCCTATAGAGATGACTGATTAGTTAATATCTTGCATTTGATGGTAGTGTTGTTGTTGTTGTTAGGTGCCATCGAGTCAGTATCTGACTCACAGCGACCCTCATAGGGTTTTCAATGGCTGACTGTTTCAGGATTGCCTTGGGAGTGGATTGCCAGGTCCTTCTCCCATTTTTGTGGTGCTGGGAACCGAACTCAGGACCTCAGAGACTGTAGCACAGTGCTCTACCAACTGAGCTAAATCCCAGCCCGATGGTAGTGTATTGATTACAAATTTGATCTGTTTTATGACAATATTTTTCTGGTGAATATTCTTCCTTTGCCATTCACTTTACCTTGCCCCGCCATTTTCATGATGTTTTGCATAGCTCCTGAGTGAGTTACTTTTTAATTATTCATCTTTTAGTACTGTGATTGCTTCTTTTATCAGCCATTGTAAGAATGGCTTGTGGAGAGAAGCTGGCTATGTTTTTAGACAGAAAATTTTTTCTTTTTGACAAGGGTTGGATGTGATTACTATAGATACTTTAAGCTCTCCTATTCCCAACCTAGCCTGTAGCCATAGCCCTGTGGCATCTGACCTCATCAGATCTCAGAAGCTAAGCAGGGTCGGGCCTGGTTAGTACTTGGATGGGAGACCGCCTGGGAAAACCAGATACTGTAGGCTTGAGAGACGGACCCAGCAACCCACTCCCAAAAATCAATCCGCCATTGAAAACCCTATGAACAGCAGACAAGCACTGACAATAGTGTTTTGCCTGTTGTACAGAGGGTCGCTATGAGTCGGATACCGACTCGATGGCACCTAACAACACAACAACATTCCCAACCTAGGGGGCTGACAATGCAGAAGTCATTGCCACACAGAGCCTCCTCCGCCCCCCTTCCTGGTCAGCTGCTGTCTGAGCAGCTCCTATTCGATTTCTCGGACAGCCAGGAGCCCCTGCTTTACCTTCAGCCTCGCCGCATCCAGGGAAGCTCAGCCCTGAGCTCAGGCGTCTGTTCTCCCAGTCCACACAGTGAGCGTTGGTCAGAGCCTCCAGGTCCGTGCTCTACCTTACGTCAGATCGCCGTCCCGCCTTCTCCCCGCTCTCTTCTCAGACCTCACCGTGCTAGGCAGCCCTTCTCTCACTCACTGGTTTGCAGGGTTATCTGCTCTCAAAGGTGCCATTTGCATTTCCCCTCATTCTCCTAATAGTGTTGTATGATTTCCAGCAGGAGTGAGAAAAGACACTATTATTTTTTAATAATAGTGGTCTCGAACTTGTGATCCTCCTGCCTCTACCTCCCAAGCCGCTAATTTAATCACTTTTTCAGTACTGGGGAGTTGAGCCCAGGGTCTCACACATACTAGGCAAGGGTTCCACCACAGAGCTGTATCCCCAGCCTCTTTTTTCAATTTTTTAATTTTTGAAACAGGGTCTTCCTATGGTGCATAGGCTGCCTCTGGCCTCAAACACGTGATCCCTCTGCCTCAGCTTCCTAAGTACCTGGGATTACAAGTGTGCATGAAGGCATCCAGCTAAAAATTGGATAGGCACAGAAGTCGGAATAAGTAGGGAAGTAAGCTCCTTATTTGAAATTCCTATTCTTGGGGTGCCTACAGCCATAGCCCTGTGGCATCCGATCCCATCAAATCTCGGAAGCTAAGCAGGGTCGGGCCTGGTTAGTACCTGGATGGGAGACCGCCTGGGAACACCAGAAGCTGTAGGCTTGGGAGAAGGACCTGGCAACCCCCTCCCAAAAATCAATCTGCCATTGAAAACCCTATGAACAGCAGAGAAGCACTGACAATAGTGTTTCGCCTGTTGTACATAGGGTCGCTATGAGTCAGATACCCACTCGATGGCACCTAACAACAACAACATTCTTGGGGTACTTGGCTCATCCAGTCATTCTACAAGTATTTAGTGAATGTTGTTGTTGTTGTTAGGTGCCGTCGAGTCGGTATCTGACTCATAGAAACCCTCATAGGGTTTTCAATGGCTGACTGTTTGGGGATTGCCTTGGGAGTGGATTGCCAGGTCCTTCTCCCATTTTTGCGGTGCTGGGAATTGAACTCAGGACCCCACAGACTGCAGTGCAGTGCTCTACCAACTGAGCTAAATCCCAGCCCCATTTAGTGATTAGTTAGTATATAAATAGCGTTATGGGGTACAGAGAAGTATGAGGTATGGCTCCTGTTTTCAAGGAGCTCATAATACCATGTTATTTTTGTTGTTAGGTACCGTTGAGTCAGGTCCAACTCGTTGCAATGTTATGTACAACAGACGAAACACTCCCTGACACTGTGCCATGCCCGGCACTATTGTCAGTGCTTCTCTGCTAGTCACAGGGTTTTTAATGGCAGATTGATTTTTGGTAGTGGCTTTCCAGGTCCTTCTCCCAAGCCTATAGCACCAAGCAGTCTCCCATCGAAGTACTAACCAGGCCCGACCCTGCTTAGCTTCTGAGGTCTGATGGGATCGGATGCCACAAGGGTACAGCTACAGGCCCATCATCCCATGAGGAGCTAGGAATGGACAGGTAATTTCCCAGTGCATATCAATGCCAAGCAAACGTTCTTACAACACGTGTTGCACAGAGCTGGGGGAAGAGAACCATTTCACTCGCAAGCCTCCCGTGAATAAGCAGCAGGGTTGATGGGGTTTGAAGTGTACCTGCTTGAATTGAGAGTGCTTAGAAAGCAATAAAATAACCGACGTCATCCCCTTTCCTGCAGTTTAGATTTGACTCAGTTGACTGAAATCTGGGAAGCAGTGTAAGTGTTTTAACCGTGTGTCAGGTTTGAAGTTGGTTCTAAGCATGTAGCTTCCCTTTGTAGTTACTGACAATCTTCATCGTCCACAGTGGCCAAGGCCACAGTAGACATGGATGACATGGCCTTTCTCTTTTTTTTTTTTTTTTGTGGTACTGGGGGTTGAACCCAGGGCTTCACACCTGCATGCTCTGCAAGTGCTGGACCACTGAGCTGCACCTCAGCCCATTTTTTTACTTTTTGAGACAGGGTCTCGCTAAATTACGCAGACTGCCTCTGGTCTTGAACTTGTGATCCTCCCGCCTCTGCCTCCCGAGCCGCTGGGATTATAGATGTGCGCCACCACGCCCGGCCACATGGCCTTTCTCCACAGAGGACCAGATGCTCAGTAGCAGCTCTGGTTGGAACATGTGACACCTAAAAGCCTGTGTGTTGAAGGGTTGGTTGCTAGCCAGTAGAGCTTTGGGGAAGTGGTGTAACCTTTAGGAGGTGGTGTCTAATGAGGGAAGTTAGGTCACTGTGAGTGCCCTTGAAGGGAATATTAGCACCCTAAGCTTTTTTTTTTTTTTTTTTTTTGGTGTGTGTGTGTGTGTGTGTGTGTGTGTGTGTGTGGTACTGGGGGTTGAACCCAGGGCCTCGTGCCTGCATGCTCTGCAAGTGCTGGACCACTGAGCTGCACCCCCAGACCATTTTTTTTTTTTTTTACTCTTTGAGACAGGGTCTTGCTAAGTTACGCAGACAGCCTCTGGTCTCGAACTTGTGATCCTCCTGCCTCCACCTCCCAAGCCGCTGGGATATGGTCGTGCACCACTGCACCCGGCTGGCACCCTAAATTTTCTTCTTCCTCTGTTTTTGCTTCCTGGGCCATGCACTTCCGTCATGCTGCACTGTGCTATCCAGGACCCAATGCAACAGGGCTAAGCACCCATGGACCGCAACCTCTGAACCCATGAGCTAAAATAAACCTGTTCTCTAATTAAGTTGATTATCTCAAGTATTTTGTCATAGTAACACAAAGTTGACCAGCACAGAACCTCGGACAGCTTGTGTTTTGAGTCAGTCCCCTGGGTCTGGTGGCCATGACAATGGAATTGTTTGTCCCAGCTAATTTTAGCCTCCGGGCTCAGAGCAACCAATGTAGAAGGTTTTCTCTCCAATCTTCCCTCATATCCTTGTACTCAGTCCAAGGAGCTTTTTACAAATGAGTCTACCACATGGCTTTTTAAGAAAAAAATAAGCAGAAAAGGGGAAAAGTGGATCAGGGTCGTACCTGTCTCTCTGGACCCACTAAAGAGCTCAGAGATCTGGGCAGTGGTCAGAGGGGACTGGCGAGCTGGATCAGTTCTTAGAAACCATTGGAACAATGACAAAGGAAAAGAAAGAATTCACACCAAGGTGAAACGCTTAAGGTGATAAAGCAAATTGGAACAAGGGCAGGTTAAGATACTGGCAACTTTTAAAATTTCAAGTGTTTACTTTCATGATTAAAATAATCTTCATTTAAAATGAAGTCGTCTAAGGTATAGGTGGCAAGGAGCGTGTGCAAAGACACTCAACATTATTACAGATTAGGAGAAAATGAAACCACAATGATAGCGCTGCCTCCGAATGACTTCTAACTACCACCAAACACTGATGAGAATGTGCAGGAACTCCACCTCTCACACATGCCTGTGGGATAAAACTGGTGTAGGCGCTTTGGAGAACAATTTGACAGTTTCATATGCACTTAAACACACATGTATTATAGGGTTCGGCAATACCACTCTAGTTTTCACCCAACTGAAATGAAACTATATTTCCATTAAACACCTGCACATGCGTGTTTACAACAGCTGTATCACAATTACCCTAACCTGGAAACAACCCAATGTTCAACTGGTAAATGAATAAACAAATGATGGGACATCCATGCACTGGAATACTATGCAGCAATCAAAATCGGCAAAATATTTATAAATGCAATAAAGCAGGTGATTCCCATCATGCTAAGTAAAAGAAGTCAAACACAAAAGACTGCAGGTCATAGCATTTAATTTACATAGCCTGGAAAAGGTAAAATGGCAGGGACAGAAATCAGATTTGTGGCTGCCAGGGGCTAGAGGGCTAAAGGGAATTACTGCAAAGACACATGAAGAAACTTTGGATTGAGAAGGAAATAGTCTATATTTTGACTGTGCAGATATATATATATATATATATATATATATATATATATATATATGATATATATATATGATATATATATCATTGAACCATTGAAATATATATATATATATACATATATATATGTATGTATGTATATATATATATATATATATATATATATGGACCTCAGAGACTACAGAGCAGCGCTCTCCCAACTGAGCTAAATCCCAGCCCATATTGTATTATAGAAAAAGTAAATTTTCCTCTATGTATACCTGACTTTAAGAAATAGGTTCATCAGCACAGAAAGCATAGGCAACAAAAGTCAAAAGAGAGAAATTGGACAGTATCAAAATTTAAAACTTCTGTGCATTAAAGGCAGCCTACAGAGTGGAAGAAAATATTTGCAAATCATATATCTGATAAGGAGTTAATCCAGGATGCATAGAGAACTACAGCTCAGCAATAACAACAATGTGACCAGTTCACCCAGTTCAACAATGGAAAATTACTTCCAAAGACAATTCTCCAAAGAAGATATACAAATGGCCCACAAGCACATGTAAAGACGTTGAACATCACTAATTACTAGAGAAATCAAACCACAATAAGGTCCCACTTCCCCTAGGTTAGGGTGGCTACTATTTCTTTTTTTTAAGAAAACAGCAAGTATTAGCAAGGATATGGAGAAACTGAAGCTCTTGTGCACTGGAAAATGGTGCAGTTGCTATGGAAAATGATATAGACTTTCCTCAAAAAATTGTTTAAAAAATGTATCTGCCAGATGTGATGGTGCACAACTGTAATCCCAGCAATTCAGGAAGCAGAGGCAGGAGGATTGGGAGTTCAAGGCCAGAGGTAGCCTGTACAACATAGCGAGACCCTGTCTCAAAATAAAAAGCAAAAACGGGGCTAAGGTGCAGCTCAGTGGTAGAGCACAGGTCTAGCCTATGTGAGGCTCTGGGTTCAACCTCCAGTACTGCAAACAAAATTATAGATGTGTGTGTGTGTATCACATATACAAAGACGGTACCAAAAATGCATACACATTTGTTGTTGTTAGATGTCATCCAGTTGGGTCCAACTCATAGTGACCCTATGTACAACAGAATGAAACACTCTCAGACACTATGCCGTACAAGATACTGTCAGTGTTTCTCTGCTATTCATAGGGTTTTCAATGGCAGATTGTTTCAGGAGGGAATTACCCGGTCCTTCTCCCTAACCTGCAGCAACTGGCATTCCCGAGTGGTCTCCTATCCAAGGACTAACCAAGCCAACCCTGCTTAACTTCTGAGATCGGGCAGGATCAGATGCCAGTGTGGTATGGCTGCAGATGCATACACCTTAACTGTATTAAAACTGCTATACTCAATATATACTGCTAACAAAAGATGAGTACAAGTTACATTTGACTTCAGGAATTGCAAAAGGTCAGACTACACATTGCTACTGTAACTCAACTCCACTACGAAATATAGTGCATAGATAACATCTCTTAAAAATGCACATATACTTTGACACCCCAGATGTGTACGTGTGTGTATTACAATAAGTGTGTGTCTAACTTTATATGAAATTGTCAAACTGTTTTCCAAAGAGGCAACACCATTCTTATCCCTCAGGCCTGTGTGAGAGGTCCAGTTCCTGCACAAAAAGAATTGAAAGCAGAGTCTCCAAGAGACATTTCTCACCCATGCTCAAAGCAACGTTCTTCCCCATAGCTAAATGCTAGAAGCAGCTCAGGTGTCTAAAAGCAGATGAATGGAGATGGTATAAACATATGGTAGAATATTACCCAGCCTTTAAAAAGAAGGGAATTCTGTCATATGCAACACCATGGATGAACCGTAAGGACATAATGCCAGGTAAAATAAGCCAGTCACAAAAAGACACATATCGTGTGAGTGCACTTACATGAGATTCTTAGCACAGTCAAAATCATAGAGACAGAAAGTAGAATAGTGGCTGTCAGGGGCTGGGGGAGGGAGGAACGGGATGCTGTTTAATGGACACAGAGTTTCTGTTTTGCAAGCTAGAGAGAGTTCTAGAGATGGGTTGCCCAGTGTGGATGCACCTTTTTGCCCAGTGTGGACGCACCTTACACTACTGAACAGCACACTTACAAAATTTTAAGGCAGTACATTTCATGTACCAGGCTGGGATTTAGCTCAGTTGGTAGAGAGCTGCTCTGCAGTCTCTGAGGTCCCGAGTTCAATTCCCAGCACTGCAAAATGGGAGAAGGACGTGGCAATCCACTCCCAAGGCAATCCCAAAACAGTCAGCCATTGAAAACCCTATGAGGGTCACTATGTATCAGACTGGACTCGACGGCACCTAACAACAACACATTTCATGTATGTGCATGTTACCAAAATTTTTAAAGACTTCTTCAGCTTACAGAACAGTAATGTGTTGTAATGGGAGAAGCATAAGATTGGGGATCAGAAGGATATGATTCTTGCCCTGGCCCTGCCACCTTCTAGCTGTGTGACCCTTGGCAGGTCTCTTTCCCTTTATAAACCTCAGCTTTCTCATATGAAAAATGGGGATATAATTCTTGATAACAAATATAGGCTACCCTGAATTGTACATGTGGAAACGTTAGCTCTCTAAGAGAAGGGCCTCTGAGCTGCTGCAGTCTATGCTACAACTCAGTGCTGGCACAAGTCACAGGATTAAAATTCAGGTCTTCAGTCCCTGGGATGTGCTCACTCCTGCATGCTAGATGCTTTGTTCTCGTACTTTCTTAGACACAGAGCACAATCCAGCCCCCTGAGTCTGCTCCAAGGCCCCCATTTCACATTCTCTGCCATCATGAGAGGAACTTTCTCTTCCGTGCCCCACCCGCCCCCTGAACATGAGTTGTTAGCAACACCATTCGGTGTGCACGTGGACCAACCCTTGGGGGTTCCATGAGGAAGTGTCTTGGAAACGCTGGTCCTCACGCAGCCCAGCTGGAGATATCAATGTCCCTCACCTGATAAACGTAGGGTACAGCTCGGCGTTAACCAGGCAGACCATCTGCAGCACGATCGTGGTTCCCATCCGGCCCAGGCACGCGAGTGCGACATTCAGCCAGTGCAGCTCTGGGGAGAAACACAGAGACCGTGCGCACAGTGGGGCGGCTGCTCCTCAGTGACAGCAAGAAGCCACGGAGGGCCGCGCTTGAACTATTAGGGCCTGAAGGGCCTGCAAGATTGTCCTCTCTGACCCTTCCCAGTCTGGATAAGTAAACTGAGGCCTTGCTAATGAGTCTGGACGGCTCGCCTGCGCAGAGGAAGGCTGTGCTGGGCTCTCTTCTCCGTGCCTTGGTTTGCTAAGCTGTCAAATGGGAAAATCATCCCCAGCTTATGGGCTGTGGTGAGACCTGGAGAAAGTGCGTGTCCGGCGCCTGCGGGGACTGCAGAATTCGAAGGCTGGCTCTAAGTCATTGCATGATCGTGCTGCCGCTGGCCAGAGCCCGTGGTCAGCGAGGGATGACAGAGGCACAGATTCCCTCCGCCGCAGCCCTCACCCCAAGCCTCAAGCTGATACTCCTTTCCCACTGAGTCACCTTCCTGTCAGTCCCCAGAGGGTTAGGAAAGGCACCCTGCAGGTCTGTGGGGCTCTCACTTCCCCAGGACCCAGGAAACCCTCTTCCCAGGTGTGGCAGTCACTACAAGAACGGGCTCCTTGCTAACCACGGCACTGCTCGAACATGCCATGGCCCCCAGCCAGCCTGGCTTGCTAAAAAGACCTTTGGGCCCCAGAGATGCCACTGGGATCCATGTATACCGAAGTCCCGCCAAGTCACTCCGCTGCCATGCAGGCCCAGGCTGTCATCCATCCCCAGCTACCTCGGGGTGCCTGCCTGCGGCTCCCAGTGCTGCCCAACGCTGGACCCCAGATTCCGATATCCTCCTCCAAGACCAAGGCCTCGCTGCTGGGGTCCTGGCGCTCGCGTTCCCTGTCTGAGCAACCTTCTCCATCCCCCCCCAACTATCCCCCCACCCACTTCCACATGGCCTGTCCCCTCCACTTAGGTCTGCTACTGCACCAGGGATGGTTTGTGGGAGACCATTTAGCCTTGGATGGGAGGCAGAGCGCAGGCAGTAAAGCCATGGGAAGCAGTGACAATTCCGGTGTGGTTCACTGCCAGCCTCCCACCTCCGGCTCTGCAGCTGGTTCCTGGCAGTCCCCGACCTCCCTGGAAAGAATAAGGCCCTCCTCTCTCCACCCTCCTCTTCTTCCACCTGGAACGGGCGTTGCAAGGGCAGAAACTTTCTCAGCTTTGCTCACCACTGAGACGAGACCCTGGGCCCGAGAGGCTGCCAGCCCCGGGAGGCCTTGAACTACTCCTGGAGAAGGACTGGAGATGGCCTTGGGACAGGAGGATGGAGGCAGGGGCCAGTGGAGGTGCAGGAGCTGGGAGGGTCCCAAGATGGTGAAGACCAAGCTGTGCCAGGCAGAACACGTGGGACTCAGCCCCAGCACCTTCCTTCCCAGCAGCAGTGCTGTTACTTTGCAAAAGATCTCACCCAAAACCCCAGAAACGGGGAGATGAGGAGGAGGTGGGGGAATCAATTTCCCACCCTCTACACCTTGCCTGCAGCCGTAGCTCTGTGGAATCCACTCCTGTCAGATCTTGGAAGCTAAGCAGGGTCGGGCCTGGTTAGTACTTGGATGGGAGACTGCCTGGGAACACCAGGTGCTGTAGGCTCGGGAGATGGACCTAGCAACCCACTCCCAAAAATCAATCCACCATTGAAAACCCTATGAATAGCAGAGAAGTACTGACAATAGTGTTTTATCTGTTGCTTATAGTGTTGCTATGAGTTGGACACCAACTCAAAGGCACCTAACAACAACAACCCCTTGTACCACAAAAATAGGAGAAGGACATGGCAGCCCACTCCCAACAGTGTTGGGGACTGTTTCATTCTGCTGTACACAGGGTCACTATGAGTCAGACCCAATTCTATGGCCCCTAACAGCAACAGCAACCCCTTCCCCTGTCTTCTTCCTCCTCTGGCCACCTCCGATCTGCCAGCCTGGCTTTAGAAAAGATTTCCCAGGCCGGTCTCCACACTGCCCTGTAGAGCCAGCCCCAGTGACTCATTCAGCTAAGAAAGGCAGAACACAACCAATAACAAAGGAAAAAATAGCAGATCTGCCTTGGTATTTACTTAACATTTCCAAAGGCAACAAATTGAAAGACAGTTTATGGGCTCCAATTAAACCAGCTCAAGAGGTTCTGCCTGAGTGAACTAGAGGCGCAGCTCCAGCTGTCTGGGACCGAAAGAACAGCAGCCCAGCGCTCACGTCCCCCACACCGCCTCTATTGGAAAGACTCGCGGTATCAAGTGCTAGGGAGGACGTCAGGACGCTCCTGTCCCTCCGGGCCTGTGAACCGGCCCAGCCTTCTGGATTCCAGAAAGCTGTCTCCTGGGGCTCCCCATGCCTCCCTGGGGAGCCTGCTGGCGTGCTCACAGACATGTCCCCACGGGAACCAAGGACCCGTGTCCACCAAAGAGACACGCGCAAGGATGTTCAGCACAGCCTTCCTCCCAGGGGCAAACACTGGACACATAGCAGTGGCGGTCAGTATTGGGATGGCCACGTGGAGTGAGGTCCACATGATGGAAGACCACGCAATAAGAAAAGGTCCAGAGCCAGGCGAGGTGGTGCACGCCTGTAATCCCAGCGGCTCAGGAGGCAGAGGCAGGAGGATCGCAAGTTTGAGACCAAAGGCAGTCTGTGTAACTTAGCGAGACCCCATCTCAAAAAAATGCGAAAAAAAAAATGGCTGGGGTGCAGCTCAGTGGTCCAGCACTTTCAAAAGCATGCAGGCGTGAGGCCCTGGGTTCAAACTCCAGTACCACAAAAAAAAAAAAAAAAAAAAAAAAAAAAAAAAAAAAAAAAAAAAAAAAAAAAAAAAAAGAAGAAAGAAAGAAAGAAAGAAAGAAAAGAAAAGAAAAGAAAAAGGTCCAGACACTGTCATGTGACTATGTGGATACACCTCACAGGTGTAATGACAGGAGACAAAGGGTCCCTTCAGGATGGCTCCATGGGTGTGGTGACAGGGTCATAGGAGGAAATGCTCCAGGGCTGAAATTGTTCCGTCTTCAGGCCCTGCTACCTCATGTCCGCATATGAACAACCACTGAGTCATGGACTTATCCTTAGCTCATGGCCTACTTACAAGGCCTCAACTTAAAAACTTGTTAAGGGCTGGGCGTGGTGGTGCAAGGCTGTAATCCCAGCAGCTGGGGTGGGGGGGGTGCGGAGGCAGGAGGATCGCAAGTTCGAGACCAGAGGTAGTCTGTGCTAATTTAGCAAGACCCCGTCTCAAAGAAAAGTGAAAAAATGGGCTGAGTGTGCAGCTCAGTGGTCCAGTACTTGCAGAGCATGCAGGAGCGAGGCCCTGGGTTCAATCCCCAGTGCCGCAAAAAAGAAAAAAAAAACAACTTTTTAACGTAGATGAGGGTAACCCCCCATCTTTGTTCTTATTCCAGAAATGTATGCATTACACCACCATTTCCCCAGCTCCATTCCCTGGAAAATGATGAAAATGATCGACTCACCATGTGGGATAAAAATCATGACGAAGCAGGCTGCCCCCGCCACCAGATTGGACACAGCCAGCGGGTAGATGCGGCCCACGCGGTCGATGGTGACCAGGATGACAAAGGCCGCGGGGAATTCCATCAGAGCGGAGTAAAAGAAGTCCAGGTAGAGGTTCTCGCCGGTGGCCCCCACGTGCATGATGAGGCCCTGGTAGAGCACGGCACAGGTGAACCTGGGCCAAGAGCAGAAGCCACGTCAAAGGCAAGCGCCACGGCGGAAGGGACATTGGGGAGGACGGCCCTGCCAGCTGGGGGGAGGGGTGTCACGTGATATAGAAGGTGCCGGAGCAATGTGGAGAGAAGCGTGCCTGGCAGGGACCTTGATGAGACATTTCTTTCACCATAGACGGGAGGATGGCCCTTAATGGGACAACCAGCCCCCTCACCCCAGACTCCCTCTTTCCAAAAATGCTGCTCAGGGTTCCGGAAGCGGGAAGATGAAGGACAGACGGAAGAAAGCGTGGCTCCTGCGCTCGGCGTGCTTAGGCATTGGCCCTTTGCCAAGCTCTGCACCTGCCCGACCTCCACAGACACATCTGCAGCCCCGCAGGAGGTAGGAAGACGATGTGGTGGGTGAGGGTGCAGGATTGGGTCTCACTGAAGGTAAAGGTGTACCTGACCCCTACCATGGTATTTTCAGTCGCATCGTATGCTTGTGAAAGCTGGATGGTGAATAAGGGAGGCAGGAGAATGGATGCTTTTCAATTATGGTGCTGGAGATGAATATTGAATATACCATGGACTGCCAAAAGAACCAACAGATCTGTCCTAGAAGAAGTGCAACCAGAGTGCTCCTTGGAAGCAAGGATGACTAGACTACATCTTATGTACGTTGAACGTTAGAGGGACCAATTTCTGGAGAAGGATATCATGTTTGGAACAGTGGCAGGTCAGTGGGAAAAAAAAAGAAGACCCTCAACTAGATGGACTGACACAGTGGCTGCAACAATGGGCTTAAACATAAAAAAGATTGTGAGCCTGGCACAGAATTGGGGAGTGCTTCGCTCTGTTGTACAGAGGGTCATTGTGAGCCGGACCCAACTCAGCAGCACCTAACCCCACCACCACCACACTGGTTTGTGGCACAGAATTGGGGAGTGCTTCGTTCTGTTGTACAGAGGGTCACTGTGAGCCGGACCCAACTCAGCAGCACCTAACCCCACCACCACCACACTGGTTTGTCATGAGTATTTATTGAATTAATGGACAAAAGTGCCTATTGTAGTTTCTGGCACATAGTCCAAGATCAAGAATCCAGAACAGGACAGAGTGGAGATGCTGGTGGAGTCCCTCACTCCACGGATGTGCTCCTCCTTGGTAGTAACGAGCCCTACACTTGCCCTTTCTCCATTCACCACACGGCCCCTCTGTCCATGCTTAGGAAACACAGCAATGTTACAGAGCATGGCACATGGATCAAGAAGGCCATCCAAATGGCTCTCGCTCAAGTTCAAGTTTAGAGGATCCGTGGGTCACTTTTAGGGAAATGACATTATTTTATCAGCCAGGAACACTGCACATTGTATCCACGTTTACATTGTGTGCTGAGATTTTGGTCAGTAAGAAATTACTATGTTATCCCAACACACGAAATGCCTATTGGCCCCTAAACTAAGATACTAACTGATGTTACTAATCAATACATCTCTTGTTTTATAAAGCCTTGGCCAGGAAGCCGTGGGGTGCTTGTTTCAAGTCCCATGTTATTGGTGATTGGAGAAAACAAGAAGGACGATGCCGGTCTGCAACCTAGTGAGCTTAGATAATTCGGAGTCCCCCTTATGCCCTTTAGCCAGTTAAATGAGACTGACTTTAGAGAAAACAATGTGTGACTTTGATTTGCCTATCAACAAGCCAGTTTACAGGTATGCAGGGCTGCCATCTTTTGGCAGAACCCATGAATTGCATGTGCATATTAAAGTGCGTGCAGCCGTAGCCCTGTGGCATCCGATCCCATCAGATCTTGGAAGCTAAGCAGGGTCGGGCCTGGTTAGTACTTGGATGGGAGACCACCTGGGAATACCAGGTGCTGTAGGCTTGGGAGACGGACCCGGCAACTCCCTCCCAAAAATCAATATGCCATTGAAAACCCTATGAACAACAGAGAAGCACTGACAATAGTGTTTCGCCTGTTGTGTAGGGCTGCTATGAGTCGAATACTGACTCAACAGCATCTAGCAACAACACTAAAATAAAGGAAAAATAACAACTCATCCTTATTGAGCATTTCCGGTACCTATGCTGGGCACTGTTCCAAGCCCTTTACACATATTAATTATCTCATTCATTCTCCTGACACACCTAAGAACCAGCTACTCTTATTGCTCCCAGTGCTGACGAGGACCCTGAGTCACAGAGAGGTTAAAACACTTCCTGAAGGTCACACAGCCAGAAGCGGTGGCAGCAATGAGAAGAAGCAGGTAGACGGGATCAGACAGAGGTCATGGGAGAGGGGGTCTGGGAGCTGGGTCACAGACAGCTTTGTAGGCCATCGGAAGGAATCTGGCTTGATTCTCAGTGAATGGGAAAGCCAGTGGAGGGCATGGGCAGGGGAGTGACAAGCTTGGCCCCCTTGGTGAATCATGGCCTGAGGAGGGTGGGCAGGTGCAGGTTGCTATAGTGGCACAGGTGAGAGGGGTCAGACGGATGGTCCAGTGAGGACCCAAGGGCGCACATAACACAAACGGCAGGTTCCGGAGACATTTCCTGACAGCTGATGGGATCGGCTCCGGGGCTGGAGGTTGGTGTAAGGGAACAGAGGGGTCGACGCCTTCTGAGGCGCATGCGTGGGTACAGAGGGGAGACCTGAGCAGCGCAGGAGGGGAGCGAGTCTTCCTACCTGCAGTAGCCCAGGCTCTGCATGGAGATGCTGCTGAGTCAGACATGGACAATCAGCAGAAACCCGCCGGCTAGGCGGGGCGCAGGGTCCCAGGGCAGAACCCAGAGGGAGGGCTGTGGATGGTGAGGCAGGGCCCGGGTTATGGCAGCCTGGTGCCAAAGGCCCAGGATGTGCCCCAGGGACAGGGTTATTCATCTCACTTTCAGCAACTATTCACTGGGCATTTCCCATGCTAGGCATTGCCCTGCGGGTCACCTCTTTGTCCCAGTGAAACCTTAGACGGGCGTGCCCACTCTGGCACGGGGAAGCAGAAGGCTCAGGTCCGCCAGCTGGGCCCTGGGCTTGGGACAGGGCCCTGAGCCACCCTTGATGGTGGGGAGACAGCCCCATATTGAGGAATGACTCGAAATGGGGAGCATTGGAGGGGGCAGGCCCCTGCGGAGGCCGGGGCCCGTGGGTGAACCCCAGTGTGCAGGGGAGTTTGCTAATCCATGGACAGAGGATACACAGACTCTCGGGGGGGCCTCAGGTGTGAGGAGGGCAATGTCCTCCTTGAAGACACCAGAGCCATTGAGACCAGCACCACCTTCCAGCACAGGGTAGAGACCCGGCCACCCTGGGAAGAGGACACTTGGTGGACTGAGGCAGCCTCAGAAACCCTGTAGCACACTTCCTCTGTCTTCCTGTCTACCTGTCCCAGGTAAAAATCTTTTCTACCAAGCCAAGCCTCTTCTCATTGTTCAATCCTCAAGGGACAAATGTTGTTGTTGTTGTTAGGTGCCATCGAGTCCTGTCTGACTCATAGCGACCCTCATAGGGTTTTCAATGGCAGATTGTTTCGGGATTGCCTTGGGACAAATGGATTCTTTTTTTTTTTTTTTTTTTTTTGCGGTACAAGGGGGTTGAACCCAGGGCTTCGCGCTTACATGCTTTGCAAGTGCTGGACCACTGAGCTGCACCCCCAGCCCATTTTTTTACTTTTTGAGACAGGGTCTCGCTAAGTCACGCAGACTGCCTCTGGTCTCTAACTTGCGATCCTCCTGCCTCCGCCTCCTGAGCCACTGGGATTACAGGTGTGCGCCACTGCACCCAGCCAAATACGATCCCTTTAAGACTGACTCAACAACGCTACTGAGGTCCTCTGGACTCTTCTCTTTCTCCACCTGAACGACCCCTAGACTCACTGGACCCCAGGGTTTGGGCAGCCCCCCCAGCCAGCCCCGGGGCATGGGTTGGGAGGGGCCTCACCACAGGTACATTAGGATGAACGTGTGCTTCCTCAGGTTCGGGGTGCGGAACAGGTCTGCGAAGGAAGGGCTCAGCTTTTCAGGGATGTCATCCTCCAGAGACAGCATCTGGGCGGGACCAGATCATCAGCGCCCCTGGCCGTGTGCACGGCAATCCCCAGGGAGGGGCCCCAAGCCACTGCTGGGTTTCATATCCCAACCCCAAGCCTGGCTCCGTGGTTTCCCCCGGCAGCCGAGGCATTTTTGAAATCGCACACCCAGCCACGAGACCGTGATTCAAGAAACCCCTTCCAGCTCTGTCACCTTTAAATCAGCAGGAGGCGATTTCCCATTCTTTTGGGCGATGTGGTTCATTATCTGTACTGCTTGCGTGTTCCTCTTCTGTGACAGCAGCCATCGGGGGGACTCCGGCACACACCTGCAGATGCAGTTCACCACTGCGTGGCGTTTTCCCCAGAACGCACCTGACCAAACCCTACCAGCGCTGTGTGGTGGCTCCGGGCAGCCCACCCTTTTTTGGGTGAGACTATGATTCCTCATGCTGCTAGTGGATAAGGGGTGGCGTCATGGTGTGCGCGGCTGTAGCCCTTGCACAAGCTCTGTGGGCCACTCACACTCAAGGGCACCTGCTAAGATCCCCAGAGCAGAAGGGAATCCCAGCTTCCTGTGGAACTTTCTTCCTATGGAGCAGGGGCCCTTCTCTCCTGGAAGCCAGGATCCTCCATCCACCTGGGAAAATGTGCACACGGAGCCGGTTCTTCACGAGTCCAGCCCCCGCTCTACATCAGGACGTCTCCACATAATATTAGGGCTGCTGAACAAGTCTCCCTTTCTTTTCTTTTCTCTTTTCTTTTCTTTTCTTTCTTTCCTCCCTTTATTAGTAAGTGATGGTGGGGCACAGATACAGTATCGACATTTTCGATTACGCATCCTTTACATCACTTCTGACTACACTTTCATCAACCCACAAGGTTTATGGAGTCTCATGACTAATATGTGTTGTTGATGTTGTTAGATGCCATCGAGTCAGTATCCAACTCATAGCGACCCTCTGTGCAACAAGGGAAACACTATTGTCAGTGCTTCTCTGCTGTTCATAGGGTTTTCAATGGCAGATTGGTTTTTGGGAGGGGGTTGCCAGGTCCTTCTCCCAAGCCTACAGCTTCTGGTGTTCCCAGGCGGTTTCCCATCCAGGTACTAATATGTTGTTGTTGTTGTTGTTAGGTGCCGTCGAGTCAATATCCGACTCATAGTGACCCTCTGTACAACAGGGGAAACACTATTGTCAGTGCTTCTCTGCTGTTCATAGGGTTTTCAATGGCAGATTGATTTTTGGGAGGGGGGTGCCAGGTCTCAAATGCACATTTGGGTTATATTCCCCTCTTTTTCCAATGTACTCATGAAGATGCATGGTTTACATTGAGTTCGTCCTCTCCCCCTTTATCCTTCTACATTGACCCTCCTTCCCATCCCACCTCCTGCAATCTTCACTTCCCTCTGCTACTTCCTTCCTCCTTTCTACTCTGTATATTGTCTCTTCTTCGCTAACTGTAATTGTTGTTTTTCATATATCAACTTATGTGTGGGATTTTTTCTTCCTTCAAGTAAGATTCGGCTCCCACAGATGAGTGAGAACGTATGGTATTTCTGTGTCCAATGGGGGGGTGTGGGGCTGCTGCAACTCAAAGATGGGGCCTCTGGCCAAAGGGACCTCCAAAAACTCCCAGGGACCATCTCACCCAGCATGAGCTTCCCAATGCAGCCGGGGGTGGGGGGGGCTTTTTCCTGGAGGCCCCTCATCTCACACTGACAAGGATGGGCCAGGCTCCTCCCAGACTATAGGCAACGTGTGACACTCAGGCCGGCTTTCCTGGAGGATGGGTCAAATCCACTGTCCCTCCAGGTAAAATGTGCCCTCAGCACAACCGGGTCAAGGGGTTCAGGGATCAGCAACTGCCCTGCCCCTCTTCCCTCTTCCTTCCATAGTAAAACTTCTCTGCGGAGTTGCTTCTCCCTTTAGACCTTATGACGCGCCCACTGCTAATGTGATTCACACCTCATTTGGACGGTTCTGGTCTGTCGGGCTCACTATGCGCACTCCTCAGAGGAGGCTGCCTGGAGAAGCCCTTTCTCTCACTTATTCATCCAGAGAGTCACTCACCCAAGATCAAGGACCCACTACGTGGCTAGGATTTAGCTCAGTTGGCAGAGCGCTGCACTGCAGTCTCTGAGGTCCTGAGTTCAATTCCCAGCACCGCAAAAATGGGAGAAGGGCCTGGCAATCCACTCCCAAGGCAATCCCGAAGCACTCAGCAATTGAAAACCCTATGAGGGTTGCTGTAAGTCAGATACCAACTTGACAGCACCTAACAACAACAACAAATGTGGCTAGGTGAGAAGTATGCCAGAACCTTCTTTTTTTCTTTTTTCTTTTCTTTTCTTTTTTTTTTTTTTTCCAGTACTGGGGTTTGAACCAAGGGCCTCACGCCTGCATGCTCTGCAAGTGCTGGACCACTGAGCTGCACCCCCAGCCCATTTTTTTTTTTTACTTTTTGAGACAGGGTCTCGCTAAATTATGCAGACTGCCTCTGGTTCCAAACTTGCGATCCTCCCGCCTCCGCCTCCCAAGCCGCTGGGATTACAGGCGTGCGCCAAAGCACCCAGCTAGAACCTTAATAACAGGACTATTACTGTGGAAATGAAGTGAGCCGGCAGAGAGAAGGCAGATGAGGAGGAGAGAAGAGAGGGGAGGATCCATCAGGCCTCCAGGTGGGAATGTCCGATTTAAAGGCAGCACGCGGGCGCCCTCTAGGGGTTTCAGGGCACAGCAGCTGCCCCAGTAAAATGACTGCTCTTGAGCTTCTTCCCTGGGCTAGACGTTTCTAGAAGCTTAAGTGCAAGATTTCCCTGGGCTTCTGGTCCACACACAGAAAGCTGCCTCCTCCATGCAGGCACCAGGCTAACCTGCTGAGGAAGTCCCTGCACTCATCCTGGCCCTGTGTTTCTGGAAGTTGCACCTTCCTTGGCCCTGGGCTGGGCAGCCAGCCCCTGCCCTGCCTGAGGTTTTGGCTGACTGGGAGCCCCCCTCGCATCGAGGAGGGTGTCAGTTTGGGGAGGCTCTGTCTAAGGATGCCCCCTACATCCTAAGAGTTATTGCCAACATCACAACAGTGGCACGAATGGACCCCCCCCCAGCCCCAGGTCTCAGGAGCAGCTCTGCACCCTATGCGTGTGGACCCCGAGGCCCCTCGGAAGCGGCCCTAGCGGTGGCAGAGGTTAGCATGCAGCCCTCCATGCCCCGAGCCTGGGCCGACGGCAGACATGGCGTGGAGCAGGAGGGCGGCCCACAGCCACCTCTCACGGTCACCATCCCCAGGAGGGGCGACGTTACCAGTAGTAGAGCAGGAACAGGAAGGTGGGCAGGGACACGGCCAGCTGGAGCCAGCGCCAGTGCGGGATGGCATAGGCCGCCCCGGCGAGTGCCACCAGTCCCACCGTGAAGGCCACCTGGTACAGGATCGCCACCGTTCTTCTGTAGCCGGAGCCCACAAACTCTGTGACTGAAACAGAGACAAGGTCACACGCAGCGCCCAGGAGAGGCCAGGACTAGGGAGAAGCACCTTCCTCTCCCCTCCTGTGCCCTCCTCCCCAGCCCCTGGCCTGGTGCTACCGGCCCCCAGCTGCTCTCTGCGCAGCCTCCATTTCTCTTTCCCTTAAATCACAGCCTGGCAGCAGCTGGCTCGCCAGCGCCCGAGGCCCCCCACTCCTAGGCTGTTTCCTTGCTGGGTTCCTCTACCTGCCCCTCCCTACTTTCCCATCTGCCATTTGTGTCTCTCCTTGGCATGTTTCTGGGTTCAGCCTCCCCTCCCCAGAGCTTCCATCTAGAAGCTCCTGGATGAGCTAGAAGATCTCTTAGGGCCCAAAGAGTGTCCATTCACTTCACAAACACCTTTGTGTGCCTCCTGGGGACCTGGTATGGCTCTTGGTATTGGAGGGTCACCCATTCTAGTGAGTGGAGCTGGGCGACCCCCATAACAGACATGCAATTACATAGTAAGTTAGAGTGTGACAGGTGCAGGGGGTGGGGACAAAAACTAAAATGAAGGAAGGGGAATCGAAAGCATCAAGGGCAGAGGAATTGCAACTTGACACAAGGCTAATGGGGCAGATGAGTGGAATTGAGGCAGCATAGAGAGACAAAGGGGCTGGGATTTAGCTCATTTGGTAGAGCACTGTGCTGCAGTCTGTGAGGTCCCGAGTTCAATTCCCAGCACTGCAAAAATGGGAGAAGGATGTGGCAATCCACTCCCAAGGCAATCCCGAAACAGTCAACCACTGAAAACCCTATAAGGGTCGCTATGAGTCGGATACCAACTCTATGGCACCTAACAACAACAGAGAGACAGGGAGATTTGGGGGACATGGAAAGGGAAAGAGCTTTCACCCCAGGATCTGGTTTGAATCTCACCAGCTGTGAATCAATCCCTTTGATGCAACTACCAAGAAGATTGCTGTGAGGGCTGCTTGCATAGAGACGTTATTTTGAGAGACATTTTAAATACTGAAAGTGTTCAGATAGCACTAAGCCATGCTTGTGGTACAACGTATGTGACCTTTATGTTTTGCTTTTCCCTTCTGTAATTCTGCGCTTCTTTGAGACATGCCCAGGCTACTCCCTTGTGACTATTTTCGTAAGCCTATACAATGAACCCTATATCTCATTGTCCTAAAGGGAAGTTCCTCCAACAGAAAAATCTAAACAATGGAGCTTCTTCTTCTGATCTTATTGGCACCTGCCTAGCCTGTGACGGGGCCTTTCTAGGCTCATGTCACACTGTTGTTGTTGCTGTTGTGTGCTGTCGAGTCCCACCCAACTCAAAGCAACCCTCATAGGGTTTTCAATGGCTGACTGTTTCGGGATTGCCTCAGGAGTGGATTGCCACGTCCTTCTCCCATTTTTGCAGTGCTGAGAACCGAACTCAGGACCTCAGTGACTGCAGAGTGGTGCTCTACCAACTGAGCTAAATCCCAGCTCTACATCACACTAGGCACCTAGAACTAGGCACCCAGGATTGACATCACATGTGGTGTGCCCTAGGTTAAATAAAACCGGAGGGAACACGTGTGCCCTCTCTTTTTGGCTTTTTCTTTGCTGTCTTGGTAAGTCTTCGTGTATGTCTTGGATGCCTACCTTTCTGTCTCTGAGTACCCGCATGTATTCTGAAGTATGTATTTAATAACCCCTATAACTTTGTCTTAGTCTCTGACTCATCCTGAAATTCCTTTCTGTGATGAAGCCAAGGACCCAGCATAACCTGAACCAACTAGGGGAACCGCTCAGCCTAGGCAGCCACGCTGAGCTGTACCTCTCTGCTGTGCTGCCTGTGACAGAACTGGACCAAAGATGTCATAGACGTGAGTGGGAGTTAACTGGGGAAGCATGGGCCAGGTGGTGGGAGCACCTGAAGGTCTGGTGGAGGAACGGTAAGGAGATGCATTTGGCCAGGTCAAGTGCAAAGGCAGGCAAGTGGAGGCTGAGTTCACAGGGGAACCAGGGGAGGCAATCTTCCAGGACATTCTGAGAACTTTGCTCCTCTCTGTGTGAAATGCAGAGTCACTGTGGACAACAAAGCACCATGGCCACTTTATGTCACAATTGGCAAGGTGCAGACGGGAGGCCCACATGGGGAGGAGGTAATGGTAGTGGCTTGGACCAGCCAAGGCTGGGAAGTGGCTGAGATTCTGGGTGTGTGTTTTGAAAATGAAGCCAAGCCAGGCATAGTGGTGCATATCTGTAATCCCAGCACTCAAGAGGCTGAGACACGAGGATTGATGTGAGTTTGAGGCCAGCCTGGTCTACATAGCAAGTTCCAGGAGAGCCTGGGCTATACAGAGGACCTTGTCTCCAAAAGCTGAAAAAGAAAAGAAAGAAAAGAAAAGAAAAGAGAAGGAAAGGAAAGAAAAGAAAAAAGAAAAGAAAGGAAAAAAGAAAAGAAAAGAGAAAAGTAAAGAAAAGGGAAAAGAAAAGTAAAGAAAAGAAAAGGGAAAAGAAAAGTAAAGAAAAGGGAAAAGAAAAGAAAAGAAAAGAAAAGGGAAAAGAAAAGGAAAAGAAAAGAAAAGGGAAAGGAAAAGAAAAGGAAAAGGAAAAGAAAAGGGAAAGGAAAAGGAAAAGGAAAAGAAAAGAAAAGGGGAAAGAAAAGTAAAGAAAAAAGTAAAGAAAAGGGAAAAGAAAAGTAAAGAAAAGAAAAGTAAAGAAAAGAAAAGGGAAAAGAAAAGTAAAGAAAAGAGAAAAGAAAAGGAAAAAGAAAAGAAAAAAGTAAAGAAAAGGGAAAAGAAAAGTAAAGAAAAGGGAAAAGAAAAAAGAAAAGGGAAAAGAAAAGAAAAGGAAAAGGAAAGAAAAAGGAAAAAGAAAAGAAAAAAGTAAAGAAAAGGGAAAAGAAAAGTAAAGAAAAGAGAAAAGAAAGAAAAGCAATAGCAAGATTCACTGATGCACACGAGAAGGGAAAACGGTGGTGGTGTTGACTGCAAGACTCTTGGCCTGAGCAACTGGCCGGAGAGCACTGTGCTGACTGGGGTGGGGAGTGGGTGTCACTGGTTTGGAATGGAAGAAGACAATGGCCTGGATCCTCAGGTCCTGCTGCACTAAGGAGGAGCCAATAAAGGAAACTGAGAAGGAGCCGCCGGCAAGCAAAAGGAGGCCAGGGAGTGTCCTGAAGCTAACAGGAAAGCTCATCTGGGGACAGAAATCTTCCAAGGCTCTTTCTCCATCATAGTCAGATGCCGGCTGTGACATCTGTCCCTTGCGTCACTCTCTAGCCTTCAAGCTCCTTGGAGGTAGTAGGGTATCTTTTCCATCTTGCCGTCCCCACCCCCTGCCACAGTACCTGCAACGCAGCCCTAGCAACAACTCATCCAGGGATAGTGACGTGCCAGGAATTGCTCTGAGCTACTTACTCAACAGCAGTGTGACCAGCTACTCCTCACAGCAACCCCCAGCACAAAGGCCCCATGGCTATTCCCATTTTGAGGCTACCAAGGCACAGAGACATTACGTAAGTTGCCTAAGATCACACAGCTCCTCTGTGGTGGAGCGTGGATTCTGACCTCAAGTTCCTCCTCTTAACCATGGGCCCAGGAGTGTGCATTCAGCACACAGGGCATCAGGCTCCTGGGGAGAACGTCCAAAACCAATGGACCTTAACCAAGGGACTCGTGACTTCCTGGGACAGGAGCATAGCTTCTCTTGGCCCCGGTGAACTATTCTCAGCCGCTCAAGAGAAAGGAAGGACATTGTTTCAGAGATGCCCACCATGCTATTTCTTTGTTGTTGTTGTTAGGTGCCCTCGAGTCAGTATCCGACTCATAGTGACCCTCATAGGGTTTTCAATGGCTGACAGTTTCGGGATTGCCTTGGGAGTGGATTGCCAGGCCCTTCTCCCATTTCTGTGGTGCTGGGAATTGAACTCGGGGCCTCAAAGACTGCAGTGCAGGGCTCTACCAACTGAGCTAAATCCCAGCCCTTACTCCTCTCAAATGAGCAAAATGCAGATTATATCTCCTGCTCTGAGCTGCCCTGTCCACAGGCCTGGCCAAGTGCATGTGACTCCTGTGCTACTTTCCTCCAGAGAAGATGTTTCTGTTTTCTCTTCTGTCCCTTAGAGTTTGTGAAAGAAAAGCAAACAGCGCGTGCGCGGCTGCTTCTGTTTTCTCTCCCAACTCTGGGGGTCAATCCAACTAGTTGAGTTATTGCCTTTCTTCTAAGGGGTCGCTGGCTCTTTTTATTTCCAGTGTTAGAATCCGCTCCCATCTGCCTCATTTTCAGCCCCCGCCCAGGTGCTGCACAGGAGAGGAGGCCACGCCCACCCCATCCTCGCCCAATCCTCCCCCCTCTCCCCCCCCATGATTAACTGCTTCGGTTTCTCTAGACCTGGCCACACCCACACAACTAACTAACTGCCTCAGTTTCTCTAGACCCTGCAAACCCCACATCCATGCTTGGCCCACCCCATCCTCCCCCACTCCCTGACCTCCAACCTGCCTTATCCCAGGGGAACCTGAGCCTGCGCATAATTACTCAGGGTGTAGCCAGACATCCAGCTGCCCTTGCTGACCGTCCCCTGCAGCAAGCGGAACAGCAGCATGGACGTGTAGTCTGGGGCCACCGCCATCAGCACCCCTGACACGGCAGTGACCAGGCTGGTCGCCAGGAGACACAGCTTCCTGCCGAACCTGCGGAGACAAGAGGGCGGGGAGAGGGGGAGAACCGGGGTCTCTCCAAACCGCACATCTGTCGTGGAAGGAAGGCCTGCTTCCTGCACAAACAGCGGGACATTGGCCTGCTTAGCCACCCTCTGCCCCCTCAAAATGGCCCCATTGCCACCTGCTTCCTAAAAGCTAACTGTGACTTTGGGCCCCCTTTCTCTCAGCCCCCACCCCACTGGCCAATCAGCACCCC
>VMDO01013768.1:0-56911 GCA_007922755.1 Pedetes capensis | reverse complement strand
AGCAGACTGGGAGGAGGGTGGGAAGAAGGCGCCCCAGCGACCCTGGGGGCGGTGCTGGGCTGCGGCAGAAGCCCCGCCCCGCCGGGAGGGCCCGCCCACCATGGCCCCGCGGGCAGGATTTGCGGAGAACCCACTTCAAAGGGTCCCAGGAAGCGCGAGCAAGCCCCAGAGGAAGCGGCACAGCCTCTAATCCAGCTTTGGGGGTGGGGGAAGCCCCACAATTACGGAGGAGTTTCCTCCCGCGCCACCCCACTCAAAATCCGGGAGCCCGCACTTGAGGCCCCCCACCATCACCTCAAACCTCCTCCTTGCGGGGATTGGGAAGTCTGGGGTTCTTAGCAAATCTTTTACCCCAGAAACCTCGCCTGCAAAGCTGAACAACACCCTGTCTCACTTCGAGGCGGCAGTTGGGGAGGAATGTGTTCTTTTTAAAAAGATGGGTCCTTGGTTGCCGCGCTTGTACGCAACCCACAAACATTTGCTGACCACCTATTGTCTGCCAGGCACCACTGGGGTTGGTGAGATGGGGTAAACTGGGCTCTCTGTCCCTCAAGGAGCTCCCTGCTTACAGGGGAGGGAGTCATAGCACCCTGTGAGAGCCTAGTTCCTTCCAGAGTGAAACTGTTTATTTGGCCTGGGGGAGGCCAGTCAGCATTTGAGAAGTGACTTTTGATTGTAGAAGTAGCGACAGCTAAGATTTAAGGCATGTTCACTGTGTGCCCGGCACTGTGCCAAGGGCATTAGCTATGTGATCTCATGTAATTCCAGCAGCTGTCTGGAGGGTAGAAACCATTACTATGCCCATTTTACAGACCACACAGCTGAGGTCACACCGTTGGCTACACGGCAGGATCCAGATCTGCTCAAACCCACCATCTAATCCTCCCTCCCTCCATCTATTCATCCATCCATCCATGCATCATCCACTCACCGAATCTGTTCCTTTATGCTTTGGGACTCCATTCTCTGTGCTCCACCAAGGTAGGTCTGGAGGAATGCAGAGGAGCTGCCCAGATGGAAGGGGCATCCAGAAAGAGGGCCCAGCTTGGACAAGGGTGTGTAAGCAGAAAAGCACATGGTGTGTTCAGAAGACGGCAGGTAGACCAGGCTTTGGGGCAAGACACACTCAGCTTTTTAGTTCCACCTCTGCCGGGCACTAGCTGTGTCACATCAAATGAGTCAGGTCTTTCTCTAAGCCTCACTTTCTTCATCTGAAAAAATGGAGACACTATGAGCTTTTCCTTCCAGGGCTGCCCAGAGGATCAATTGAGTTCACATACACGAAGTGGCTTGGCATATGGCAGACTTTCACAAAATGTGCGTTGACATGAATGGAGGAAACAGATTCAGAACATCACCATCAAATGTGAGCATCAACTGAAGGCACTGTTGTAGCTGGTGCCAGAAATCCAAGAGGCCTCTTTGGGGAGACAGTTCAGAGGCTCGGAAAGATGAGAAAGAGGTCCATTGGCTGAGCCCAGGTCCTGATGGACATGCAGGGTGGAGCTCAGGGGGTAGCTGATCCCTAGAGGTTCAGTGAAGAGATTGTCTTTTGACTGGCCTGGAAGACCCAGCTGCAGAGAGTGGCACATCATTCTAGCAGGGAGGGGCGAGTGTTCTGTGGAATTCAGAGGGAGGATGTGAAGTTACAACCATGAGGGTGTGTGCTGAGACCAGACTGGCTGGAATCTCAGCTCCAACTTTTATGAGCAAGTTTGCTCTCCTGAAAAATGGGGACAGTGGTAGTGCCCACCTGATTAGGGGGCCACTGTGGGCTAAGCGCTTAGAACTGGGCTTGGTGTGCACTAAGCACTTTATAAATGCTGGCTACAATGATCCTTTCTGATAATATTTGGCTCTTGGCCAAAGGCAGGTGCAGATCAAAGGTGGGGTGGGGGAAACCAAGGCTGCCACATTCATCTTGGTAGTCTGTTTGTGCCCCGCCCTAGTCAAGTCCTAGCAAAGGTGGGCACCTGACCAGGCAGGTGAGGCAGCCCCGCGAGCTCGCACACATACTCCCTCTCTCTCTCTCTCTCTCTCTCTCTCTCTCTCTCTCTCTCTCTGTCTCTCACATTCCACCTGCCTGTCCTGGAAGCCTCGCCTGCTGCAGTGGCACTTAGGCCCTAGGGCTCTTTGGGGCCTTTATGGGGTAATTCCATCTCCATTAGAGTTGATTAAGCCCCAATAAATACCATGTTTTGGTGCCGCTTTATAAGACTTACTGGAGAACTTTTCCACTTAGCGTCCAGTCACCCAGCGCCGGAAACGCTTAGTCGGGAAGAGATTCGAGGAAGGATGTGTCACCAGGTGGGTGACTAAAGGCCAGGGAGCTGCCCCCACCCCCCACCCTCCTACCACCGCGCATACCACTCCTTCCCACAGGCCTCTGCTTACGTCACATGCTGTAGATGAGCGACACTCAGCTCAGCTCTCAGCCCTCAGCTTCAGCTCAGGCCACCAGGCACGGGCCAACATTTTGGGGCTATGCATGAAAACCCACACACGCCCCTCAAAGGAAAAACCAACACTACCCATAAAGACCTTGGTGCAACACAGGACTTGCCAACACCTTCATTCACTCCTTAGTTCACCCATTCAGCAAAGGTCTGCTGCTGAATACCTACTATGTGTCAGACACTGCTTTCGGCACACAACATCCTTCCCCTCTGGAGTATATTTTCTAGTGCCACAATCTACAGAAACTGCAAATGGCCTGTCCTGTATATATAAACAGGGCCTAACAAATGACTCTCAGGAAGTCTTACACAGATGGCGGTGTCCCTAGCCCAGTGTGTCCACCACAACATGCAGGACATTTACCCATATGATGTGTTACACATATGCACACGGTCCCCTCTCCACGCATGCACGTGCCCATCCACGGAGCCCCAGCACACCACATGCCCCGTCCTCCCCACATGTAACTTCTTCTGCTGAACCGCATGTCACAGTAATAACAGCTGAGATCTGACTAGCGCCTCTTCCGTCCCAGCCTCTGTGGTTTACATGCATGACCTTATTTGATCTTCACAGTCAACTCTCCCAAGTAAGGTTTTCGTGTTCCCAGAGAGCGAATGGAGGCGCAGAAGAGTGAAATGGCTTGTCCAAAAACTCGCTGGCTGAGTCCATTGCCTGTGTTCATACACCACACACACACACACACACACACACACACACACACACACATCCTCTCGCCCCCTCGCTCAGCACAACACTCAGATTTATACGCACATCCACACTCAAATGCTGTTTCACACACACGTGTACTCATATATGAATCCTTCTACAAGCACACACTCACCTGCCAGCCCTGATGTCTGCACACACTCACGCCCATGCCCACCTACATCAGGACTTACACCTACCTCCATCCACATTCCAGCGAGGTCTCACACCTGCCCACCCTCTCACGGTCATTTGCACACTCACACAAGCTCCAAAGACCCAGCCTATCCCCCCATCCTCCTGATCATAGGCTTTAATTAACCCCAACACCTGTAATTAACCCTTCCTCTCCCCCTCCAGGAGAGATGTCTGGACCCGCTTCTCAAGGGAGACGCCAGGACAAGGTGTCCGAATCTGGCAGGGAGGGCCTGGTACCTGAGTAGCCCAGTGCAGCTGCTGGGTGAGCAGGTCGGGGGCGTCGGAGAGAGGAGGGAATCAGAGAGGAGGAGGAGGGTGGACGGAGGCTCTGGAAAAGCTGGCCTTCTGCAGCTGTTCCTTTCGCACTGACCAAATGGTAATTGGGCAACAGGGAGCTGTGGGTGGCCAGGCGGGCAGGCAGCTGAGAGGACATTTCCCGTTTTTTTCCCTAACACCAGCGGCTTCTGTCAGGAGGGGAGATAACCTCAGGTCTGAGGAACCTTTGGGAAGAGGTTCTTTGAAAGGGGCAGGTGGAAAGCAGGTGTCCTCCAAAGTGTCAAAACATTCACAGCTCATTCTGCTGTGCTGGGTCAGGGGATGGCATGCTCTGCACAGCAGCCCTTTGCCCAGCCTTCCTCAGTATGGAGCAGTGGTTAAAGCAGAGACCACCTGGATTCATATCCTGTAAACTCACGAAGCCTGGTTCCCCTTTTGTAAAGCAGAAATAATGGCACCAGCCTCCCAGGTGGGGATTCAATGAGATGGTGCACATCTGATTCATTCCCAGAGGCCCCCACCATTAGATCACAGTAGGCTTAGAGGCTCCTGAGCGGAGATGATCTCCTGGACCTTCAGCAGCTTGGCATACCCTTCGGAGACCCCAGAGACGGAGTATGTGTGGGTGTCTGTGGTTTATTTCAGGGTTTCTTTCTCGGACCTGTTGCTTAGAAGGCAACTACTTCCTGGACCTCTAACTCATTTCTGCCCAGGCCTGGAGGCCCACTTTAAATTCAGCGTCCTGGGCAAAGGACAAGAATGAGGATGGCCCAGTACTGAACCATTCCTACACTTAGGAAGAGCATCCCCAACTCAGAGATCCCGGGGCACTAGCGCGTGGGGGCGTGGATGCCTTGAGGTACGCAAATTTGGCAGGGCCTGGGGGGCGCTGGCGAGTGCAGAGGGCCCCACCGGCCCTCCCCAAAGCCCCCTGGACTTCCCTTCCCTCCCCTCGCGGTGCCAGCCCGGCCCCTTTAAAGACATTCCTGAGGGAGTGGCTTTCGGGTGACGTCAGCGCGGGGCATGAATGAACAGGAGCGGGTTCTCACCCAACTTCCATTAAGGACTCCGGGCGGGAGGGGCAGAAGTTGCGCGCCGCGGGCAGGCAGGAGCCGGACACCGAGGCCGGCGTGCGGGCGTGCGGGAGCCGGGAACCGGGGGATCCGGCGGAGAGCGAGGAGCGCGGCATGGAGCGCCGGGCGGCCCGCGCCTGCCTCGCCTGGCTGTGGGTCTACGCGCTGGCAGTGGCCGCGGCGGCGCAGGGCAAGGAAGGTGAGCGAGCGAGCGAGCGAGCGAGTGTGCGCCTGGCGGCCGGCCCCAGCCTGTCGCCCGCGTCCCAGTCCCGGGACCCCGCACCTCCCCGAGCCCGGCGCACCTCCACGAGTGCAACTTTGGAAAGCGACTTGGCAGCGCCGGGTCTCGGCGCGCTGGGGTGGGGAGGGCGCGCGGGCAGCGATCTGGACGAGCCTGGGACTCCCACCCGGGTGATAGGGGCTCAAAGGCGACGGGGCTTCGGCTCCGGCGCGCGGGACTCAGAGGCCGCGACGGGGACGCGGCGCGGGGCCACGAGATTGCAGCCTGGCGGCGGCCTCAACAACGCATCCCCTTGGGGGGCGAGGCGGTCCCTTGGAGAAGGGGGCGTCTCGGGGAGCTTTCCGCGGGATCGGCCTCTTAGGGGCCTAAGTTCACTTAACTTTGCGGAGAAGGCATTTCTGTGGAGGCCTCCTTTTTGGGGTGGGGGCTTCTCAGCGAGCAGAGGGGCTCCATACGAGCTCCTGCCTCTTGGGGTTTTCTCTGCACCCTCCTTGGCCTCGGGTTCCAAGGATAAGCGTGGAGAGAGGTTGGGATCGATTCTTGCCACGCATTTCCTTCTCTTCTTCCCAAGCCGCGCTCCCGGGCTTGGGGACAGGTTAGGGGGCTGCCAGGGAGGACAGGAAGTCCCAAAGTCAAGTGTTCTGAGCAAGGGGTGACTCAGAAGGAGGAAATGCGGCAGGTGGGGGTGCGGCCTCTGGAGGTGTGGAGCCCTCACCCCAGGGCGACCGGGAGCCAGGGCACCCAGGGCTGCGGGACTGAATCACCCACCCTACCCCAACGTTTCTGGAGCGGCGCTGGGTGAGGGGCCTCCAATTTTGTCCAGGGAGTGGTGGGTATGGGGAGGGGAGCTTTGTCCCTCAGCGAGGGTCACAGAAGACATGAGGGCTCTTGCCTTGGCCGAGGACCGTCCTGTCCACCCTGCTAGGCTGGCTGCAGTTTCCCACAGTGAGAACTTTCCCTGCCAGCCTGGGCAGAGCTTAGCTCCGAGGGCTCCACCAGGGGGAATCACAGCCGAAAGCCTGGGCAGCGAGGTTTCCCTGAACCTTGCCTTCTTTTTCCACCTCCAAACTAGGCTTGGAGGTTTTGTCCTCCCTTGTTGGCAGGATAAGTGGGCAGACTTGAGCTCTGGGTGTGGGGGTTCCACTAGCATCCTGTCCCATCCTTGGTGCCTGTACTGGGTGTGTGGCAGGGATTTCTGCAACCCTCATGATCCCCACTCCGAGGTTGGCTTTTGGTCCTCCCCCTTCCTGGGGACTGTGGTTGGAGAGAAGGGGAGAGACAGCTGGAATCACTACAGGCCTCTCTCCTGGGCTGCCACAGGGTCTGGGATTAGGCGCTCAATCGCTTTGCTGCGGCCCGGCCCCCGGCCCCTGCATCTGGAAAGCCCGGAGCTGCCTTGTCCCGTGCCTCTGTGTGCCTTTCTCTCCAGCCTCTGTGCCATGGGATGGAGGAGGAAAGGGGTGCATTTTGTCCTAGCTTGGTGGAATATTCTTGCTTGGGTTCCAAGAATCCCCAGGAACTCCTCCTTAGGCACTGTGCCTGCATGGGGTTGGAGAGGGGTCGTGGCCCAGCTGGCAGCTGCTGGTTTCACTTTTTTTTTTTTTGCAGTACTGGGGGGTTTAATCCAGGGCCTGGCACTTGCATGCTCTGCAAGTGGTGGACCACTGAGCTGTACCCCCAGCCCATTTTTTTACAATTTGAGACAGGGTCTCGCTAAATTATGCAGACTGCCTCTGGTCTCGAACTTTCGATCCTTCTGCCTCCGCCTCCCAAACCGCTGGGATTACAGGCGTGCGCCACCACGCCCGGCTTTTTTTTTTTTTTATGGTACAGGGTGTTGAACCTAGGGCCTCATGCATGCTAGACAAGTGCTCTAGCACTGAGCCGCATTCCCCAGACCTTTTAAAAAAAAAAATAATAATAATAATAATGTTGTTGGGTGCCATCGAATCGGTATCCGACTCATAGCGACCCTCTGTACAACAGGGGAAACACTATTGTCAGTACTTCTCTGCTGTTCATAGGGTTTTCAATGGCAGATTGATTTTTGGGAGGGGGTTGCCAGGTCCTTCTCCCAAAATAATAATAATAATAATAATAATAATAATAATAATTATTATTATTATTATTATTATTATTATTCGAGACACGGTCTTACCAAGTTTCATAGGCTACCTCTGGCCTCAAAGATGCTAACCCCCTGCCTCAGCCTCCATAGTCGCTGGGATTAAAGCAGCTGGCTTGGTGTCACTTTTTTGGGATTCAGGCTGGACATACTGGGTCTGCATAGTGGTGCGCTGGGGGCAGAGAGGAGGACACACATGCCCTCTCCACCCTTAATCCAGCTGCTCTGACGCCTCTTCCTTTCTCACCCTCACTCTTGCATTTGGAAACCCAGGCAGAGCCTGTGATGTCCTCAACAGCCACTGAATCTTCCATCTTTTACAAATGGGGAAACTGAGGGAGGCCTGACTTTTGTCAGCCAGGGCCATCTGCACACGGGCTCTCTCACCTCAGCGTCTGGCTTCTCGGACTGCCAGGGCCAAGGGCCCCCGGCCTTGCTGTGGGTTTCTGTGGATTTTGCCAGTAAGCAGCAGAGCTGGGCTGCCAGTGAAGAGGCTGAGGAATGCCCAGGAGGCCGGGAGAGGCCGGGACTTCTTGATTCTGTCAGGACCTGGTCCACCCGCCTGCCCCTTCCCTTGTTTTCTTCCGGAATCCCCTGCCTCCCCACTCTTCGATGTGAGCTGATCTTGGGTAAAGCGGGATACAGGTACAGGGAGGTGGCAACGTGGGGCTGAGGCTACTGCATGGTGGAAAAGGTTGTAAAGAAATATGGACCACAAGGGTGACATTTATCGTGGGACTTCAGGTAAAGGAGATGTTTTTCCTGAGGGTGGAAGGTGAGGAGACAGGGTAAGCCTCATCTAGCCCAACCTCTCCGTGAAGTTGTGGGGGGTCCAGGGGCCCCTAGGCTCCCCCTTTCCAGGGAAGCTGCAGCGTCTGCCTGGAGGAGCTCAGGGGAGAAGCCACATGCCCCAGGGTGCTGGTCAGGGTGGAGATGGCAGAGGGACCTGTCTGGGCTCCCCTGTTCCTGGTGGTTGGTTCTAGGGAATTTCCCAGGGAGGGGGCTGGGGCTGGAAGCCCCTATGCGGGCTCCTTCCTGGGCAAAGCCTTCTTTTCTTCTCAGATAGAGCCCTGTGATACTTCTAGAGCCTGATCAGGGTGGAAGGGAGGGGGACCTCCTGCTAGGTTAACCCTATAGAGCCAGGGAGCCGTGAGCCCCATTCCACACTTGCACATGTGCGTGTGTGCGTGTGTTTGGGTGTGTATACACACTGCACGCTGCAGTCACTGTTGCCCTCCTGCCCACTCAGCTGGAGTCAGGAACCCCCAGATTCCTTCCTGTGTAGCTGGAACATTCCACTTGCTAGTGGGGTTAGTGAGTTTTCCAAGCCTAGGCCCTGGACATGTCTGAACAAATCCCTGCCCCTACCCGACCCTTCCAGCCACCCTCCCCCGTCCCCATATCCTCTGCTGCTGTGGGGCCCAGTGCCACATCGGATTTCCTCTTCCCTGTCTGGCCCGCTGGACGCTTCCTCGAGAGATCTGGCCGAGAACTGGCCAAGGTCAGCCGTCAGGGTGGCAGTCCCTCGCACCAGGCCTTTGGCCTCTGCCGGGGGAGGAGGCCGTCTGACCTTAGGAGAGAGTTTTTATTTTGTTGTTCTTTTTATTGGGACTGGGGGTCAAACCCAAGGCCTCGCACATGCTAAGCCTGCGCTATCCTGCTGAACCACACACCCAACCCTAGAAAGGGGTTTCAGGCTTTCCAAAGGGCTGCAACCTCGCCATCCACCTTCTGGCGTGGATCTGGGTATCTCTGCCCCTAACTTGCCTCAGTTTCCCCCAGAGAGCCCTTCTCCCAGGGCTTGGTTCGGAGGAGTGCTGCTTCTCCAGATGCATCCTCAGGTTCCAGGACCCAAGGACGTGATTGCTTGTCCCCGTCCCACTTCACCTTAGCTTTACCTTCTGAACCTGGGGACTTTTTGCAGGTTCTAAGCCTCAGTTTCCCCAGTCTCCTTGTCCTCCACGGAGGGTTGCACTCACTGACCTGGAGGTAGGGATAGTGGCTTGGGTCTTGGCTGTAGATCCTGAGCCTGGCAGAGAACCGGGGTGGACCCATGGGACCTGCCCAGGGCTGGGCCAGGTCTAGGGAAGCCCCTGGCAGTGGGTCCCTCTGCCTGACTCCAGATGCCTCTGGGGGGACTATGTGGCTCTGGCACCTGGTCCCTCTGGCTCTGGAAAGTCCCTACAAGGGTTTCCATCTCTGGCCACCCAGGCACCTCTGGTAGGGGCAGTGGGAGCGACTCTCCCAGGGAGGGGCCCTTGCCAGCTGTGTGTTCCTTTCAGCCCCTCCTAGAGGCCTCTGTGCTTTCAGGGCTTCACCCCACCTGCTCCATGGCTTTTGCGGTGGGAAGATGGGCTTCCAGGCTCTCGCTCCCCCCACTCCTTCCTCCGGAGCTGTTCCCACCTGCTAACAGGGCTGTCACAGGACACACGTGTACATACATGCGCTTATGAGTGTGCTCTGTGGCTTGGGTAGGGTCGGGGTGTTTTATGCCAAGGAGAGCTGGCAGAAGCGAACGCCCGAGTCCCTAAGGCCCCCGTGGGTGTGCAGTGCTGCCGAGGGGCCTTGCTCAAGGAAGCAGACAGAGCGGTGGGGTGTCACTTAATACCTCTGCACACCCCAGCTCTCTGCCCAGCTGCCGTGCCCCTGCTGGGCTGAGTCTTGTGCAGCGCTGGCTCTGCCCAGCTGGGGACTGACCAAGAGGGTGGCGTGGCTGGAGCCCAGGCCTGGGACATAAGAGGCCCAGTCCTACCCCCAGCCTGCTGCGTGGCTTCCACTGAATTGTGTCCCTTGCCTGGTAGAGGCTTCTCAGAGCTCATGGGGGGACCCTTCCCTTCTCTGCCCTGGTCCCCCTCCTGGGGTCGCCTCCACTGACCAGCCCCTCCCCCATCTATCCTGCAGTTGTCCTGCTGGATTTTGCAGCGGCGAAAGGGGAACTCGGCTGGCTCACACATCCCTACGGCCAAGGGGTAAGTGCGCCTTCCTGGCATAAAGGGGGTAGGAGGAGGGCTGCTGGTCCCCTGGAGAGATGGAGAAATGGTGGGGGGCGAGAGGGGATGCCCAGGGAAGCTGGGGCCTGGCTGAGTTCCAGCAGCTCAGCCGGGCTTCAAACCTGAGTCTTGCTTCTTCTCCCTTCAGCCTCAGAGTTGCGGCCAGGCCAGGGCTGGCTGGAGCTGGAGCCAGGGAAGGGCTGGCCCTGGTTGAGCTGGGGTGGGTGGCGGGAGGCCATAGCCGGGCAGGACCCTTGGATGCCCCTGAGAGGCCAAGAGAGCTCTCCTTCTGCCTCTTGAGAGGGAAGGGGTTAACGGTGTCCCTGCCTTGGAGCTCTCAGGCCAGGAGGTGGGAGGTGAAAGGAGAGACAGGGACAGTGGCTCCTTCCCTGGCCTGGCCCCCAGCTGTTGCTGCCCCTTCCTGCCTGGGGCTGTTTGCCTGTCCTTGTCTTACTCCACCTGGGGCTCCTTCCCCTGAGCTGCCCTGCTGTGACCCAAGGCTCCGCTGTGACTTCTGCTGCTGGCCAGAGGCTGGGGTTCTTGCCCTGGCTTTGCTGTGCTGTGACTGTGACAGCCATGTGATCTTAGGGAAGATACAGCTGCTTTCTGGGCCTCCTTTTGCCTTCTATACGGTGCCCTCCTGCTGCTATGTCCTGGGGCCCTAAGCCTGGATGAGGTATGTCTCCAGGACAGTCTGTGGAGCAGTTCCCACTCCCAGCCAGGCCAGATCTGGGTGACGTGAGTGCACGCTGGCCTCTGACCTTGGTTCCAGGAGGCCTGAGGTGCAGCTCTGAGCGGATTCTCAGGATCCTGTAATGTCCAGCTGGGAGGCAGATCATCTCATGCAACCTTGTCCTTACAGTTGGGAAACTGAACCCAAAGCCATGTGGAGCTTGGCCGGTGTCACACATTGCAGGCCACGTTTCTTTCCTCATCCCCTCTGCATTCATTCATTCATTCATTCATTCAACCAAGACGTCCCTGAGCACCTACTCTGTACCAGGGAGGCCATGGGGATACAGCATTGAATCAGATGTGTCCCCAACCCTAGGGACTCAAAATGTAACCAAGTCTTCCTGGAGGAGGCTGAGCTCTGTTCTGAGGAGGCTGCGAATGCTGATCTGTTCTGAAACCTAAATTGGAATGCTGGAGGATCATCCGTGGCTTCAACTTCCTCCGTCCCCTGCCACTCACACAAGCTGTGGCACCCAAGTGCTAGGAAAGACAGTAATCATAATGAAGCAAGGCTGCCCACTCCCGTGGCTGTTACCCTGTGCCAGGAACAGCTTGGCATTTTGATTTTTCCTCCCGGCAGTCCTGTGAGGTGAGGTGAGGGCTCTTGCTCTCATTGTATGAATGGCGACATTGAAGTCCCGAGAGCTTAAGTGGCCTGTGGAGGTCACACAGAGCCCCAGACTCCACCCCAGGCTCACAGTGATAAGAAATTCAGCACTCAGACATTAGGGCCAGAAAGACCAAGGGGTAGATCCTGGCTCAACTGCTTCTAGGTGCTCCTCTGGGGTCGAGGTTTCCTTCCCTGTAGAATGGGGAGAATAAGGACTGAAATTGCCAGGCGTGGTGGCGCACACCGATGATCCCAGCAACTCGGGAGGCAGAGGCAGGAGGATCACGAGTTTGCGGCCAGAGGCAGCCTGTATAACTTAGTGAGACCTTATGTCAAGACAAAAAAATAGAGAATTGGCTTCGGGTGCAGCTTAGAGGTAGAGCACTTGCACAGTATACGAAAGGCCCTGGGTTCAACTTCCAAGTATCACCAAAAAAACAAACACAAAAGACTGGGAAGCATCTTCCCAGGTGCTGAGCTCCACCTGAGCCTCAGTTTCCCCAGGAACGAACGCTAACCTGTCTCCCACCAACCCCCCCACAGTGGGACCTGATGCAAAACATCATGAATGACATGCCCATCTACATGTACACCGTGTGCAACGTGGCGTCCGGTGACCAGGACAACTGGCTCCGTACCAACTGGGTGTACCGCGGGGAGGCCGAACGCATCTTCATCGAGCTCAAGTTCACGGTGCGCGACTGCAACAGTTTCCCGGGTGGCGCCAGCTCCTGCAAGGAGACCTTCAACCTCTACTATGCTGAGTCGGACGTGGACTATGGCACCAACTTCCAGAAGCGCCAGTTCACCAAAATCGACACCATCGCGCCTGACGAGATCACCATCAGCAGCGACTTCCAGGCGCGCCAGGTGAAGCTGAACGTGGAGGAGCGCTCCGTGGGGCCGCTCAGCCGCAAGGGCTTCTACCTGGCCTTCCAGGACATCGGGGCCTGCGTGGCTCTGCTCTCCGTCCGTGTCTACTACAAGAAGTGTCCCGAGCTGCTGCAGGGCCTGGCCCGCTTCCCCGAGACCATCGCAGGCTCCGATGCCCCTTCCCTGGCCACTGTGGCTGGCACCTGCGTGGACCATGCCGTGGTGCCGCCTGGGGTCGAAGAGCCCCGCATACACTGTGCGGTGGACGGAGAGTGGCTGGTGCCCATCGGGCAGTGCCTGTGCGAGACGGGTTACGAGAAGGTGGAGGACGCCTGTCAGGGTGAGTGGCGCTTCCCGCAGCCAGGGGAGAGTTGTGAACATGGGTTCTGGTCTCGGCTCTGGGACTGGGGTGTTGGTGAGTTCAGCCCTGCTCCAACGTGTGGTGGTTCTGCGGAGGGGCCTCTGTGGACCTCGGTTTCCTGATTTATGACTAGGTTCCCTCAATCATTGAGTGAATGAATTGAGAAACAGTATCAGATGTAGAGGATGAGCCAGGACTCTAGAAACAGAAGGCCTGGGCTCCAATCTCAGCTCCACATTGGGCTGTGTGATGCTAGCTAGATAGGCTGTTTCCTCACACTCTCTGTGCCTGGGTTTCATCACCTGTAAAATGGAGACGATCATAGTATCTATCTTGTAGGGCGGTTATGATAATCAAGTGACTTCACACTCATAAAATGCTTAGGTCAGCCTGACGCGTAAATGTTTTTAAGTGTAGCTGTTATTTTTGATTCATCCTGCAAATAGTTCCTGAGTATCTGCTTGGTCTCATCCCAGGAGATAGTTCTATCTAGTTAACTCCCTGTGTGACCTTAGGTAAGCCACGTAACCTCTCTGGGCAACTTCTCTGGGCATCAGACTCCTCTTTGTCAATAGAAGTAATTGAATTGGACCCCCATGTGCATGGTAGAATCACCTGGGGAGCTCTGGGAACCTGCTGCTTTGAGGGAATTGGAGACAGAGGCTGCCCTTTCTGCCTGATCCTCCCTGGGCCACCAACTCCAGTTCTCCATTGGGCTTTTATTGATGACGTACTGAGATGGGAAATGGCCCCATTAAGTCAGACTCCCTCTGGGAACAGGCCTGGGCATTAATGAGGTCATGTTGAGCGGGCCTGGGCTTGGGTGCAGGGACCTGACAGCGGCGATCTCACGCGTGCAGCGGCCTCCCAGTGAGGCTGGGCATGTGAGGAATGCAGGCCGACCTTTGGAAGGCCACCCAGCCCCTCTTGCTGGGAGCTGCTTGGCTGAGATAAGCCCAGTGTTGAGAAACTGGGGACTTGGGCCCTGCAGGTGCACATACTTGCTGGGTGACCTGGGTAAATCCCTCCTCCTCTCTGGCCTCTGGTTTCCTATGAGTAAAATGAAAAATCTCGCCTGTCCCTACAGACTCTATACTTGGTCTCTAGCTGGGGATCCCACACCCCATGAGGGGCGCAAATGCCTGAGGACACCAAAGCTCTCGCCGATGGGCCCCACTTGCCTCCAAGGCAGCCCCTCAGAACCCTGCTTAGCCCACCCTGTAACACCCTGGGAGGGAAGCTCCCTACCAGGCTTTCTGGCCATGCGATCCTGCTGCAGTCTCCTCTCCGGCCCTGCCCATCACCCCCTTGTCCTCCTAGCGCCCCTTGGCCGTGTGAGCCCCCTTTCTGCAGGCCAGGCGACCCCTGTGTAGGTGACCTCAGATGTACACTCTCAGCTTCAGACAATGACTACAGGGGGGCACTGGGGACCAGCAGCTCCTCCCATATGACATCTTTGCACAAGAATGCAGGGGTGGGGGGAGGGGCACCGAAAACTTTCCACTCAACGGTTCAGGGCTTGCAGAGATAAGCGGGGGCTGGTGGGGGGTCTGCAGGCAGCAGGGAAGCCCCCCTCCTCTGCAGTGGGGCTCAGGGATCTGGCAGGCTCTGGTTGTGAGAGCCAAGCAGGCCTCCCTGGGAAGACTCGGCTCATTGGGAGGACCAACTCCCAAGAGGGACATTTGATTAGCTGGGGGGCCCTTCTCTGTTGCCAGCCACCTATTACCCCGTTATTTCCTCCTTGGGATCCCCCACCAAAATTCCTTCCCCTGTGGCTGGGAACCCCCCACTTTGCTCTGAGCTCTGCTCAGCAGCCCTTGACTGTGACCCTGACGTGGACATTGACTACCGTAGACAAAGGCTCTCCAAGCACGTTCGTGGACGCTCGCCATATCAGCACATCCTTTCTGTGAGGCAGGGGCTGTTATTAGTCCCATTGAACAGTCAGGGATGCTGAGGCACAGAGAGGCAGAGAGGCTTGCCTAGGGTCACACAGCTAGGACGTGGCTGCATCAGGTAGGGTTTGAAAACCGGCAGCGCCCAGCCTATGATGGGTCAGGAAATGAGGCAGGAAATGACCGGTTCCTTTGGAATCCCTGACTCAGCTTCTGGCACAGAGATGGGCTCTCTGGGCAGCCCTGGGCTGGCAGGTCCTGGCCCAGGGGCTGGGGTCTCCGTCGGAGGGAGGGGTGATTGGCACACCCATTACTGGGCACATTGAGGAGGACATGGAGGGAGGCAGAGGGTCTTCCCTGCCTGCTTGGCCCTCGCCAGGCCACAGCCCCAGACTGAGCCCGGAGAGGGGGTGCAGAATCCCGAGGCTGACCGGTCCCTCGTCCAGGTCACTCCCAGAGTCCATTCATCAGGAAGCCCAGGTGAGCACAGGAAAGAGTTAAGTGGGCAGTGGAAGGGAGGCGCCTCCCAGGTGCCGTGTGCGGACAGGTGGGCATGCTGCCCGGCAGGGCTCCCGTGAGCTATGTCAGGAATGAGCCAGCGTCCCCCCACCCCGCTCCGCGCCTCCCTGGCCCTGCCCAGGGGATAGTGGAGTTGCTGGACTGACCACCATCCCCCAGGGCTGCTTTGTCTCCGCTTCCTGTGCTGGCATCGGCAGCTGAGCTGGCGGGGCCCTGGCTGGCGCCTTGGCCGGTCAGGTGAGCAGGTGGCCAGCGGCCTTGGCCAGTGGCTCAGCCCAGCAGCTGGGAGCCATCCCCTTGGGGATGTCCCCTTCCGACTCCAGTTTCACAGTCTCCTGGCTTGTGGGGACACCCCGTTCCAGGCACCATGCTAAACATTGGGCAAACGAGATGTCCTTCGGTCTTCAAATCGTCCCAAAGAGGACCATGACTCTGTCTCATTTTACAGATGGGGAAACTGAGGCTCAGAGAGGACACAGTGGCCAAAAGACCTGGGGTCTGGCTCAAGGAGAGCAGTACACTGTCCCTAGTTGCCCCTGGGGTGTGTCTTCCACCCATAAGCAATGTGACCTTGGCAGGTCCCCTCCTGGTCCTCATCTGTAAAACGAGTGGGTTGGACCAAAGGTTTCAAAGGACTGTGCCACCTGCTGATCAGAGCCTAGCTGCCATCCCGTGCCCCTGTGGCCCTGTCTGCATTGTTGACAGAGTGACTCATTACTTGTGACGAGAGGGGGACCCCACGCTGGCATCCGAGCGGCCCAGGGCTTGCCCAAGGTCCGCAGCTGCAAAAGAAGCCTCCCCTGGGCAGGAGGCTCCAGCCACGCTGTCTTGAGGCACGTGGCCTGGAGCCATGGAGGAGCTGTTGGCAGATTCTTGCCACATCCAGACTTGGCTGACCCCTGGGCTGGGGGATCTATGAGCTGTTGACGGTGGCCCTCGGGCTTGTCCCCTCCTCTGAGGAGTGCTATGGGGCCTTATTTTAGTTGCCTGCAGGGGTGGGGTTCATGGCGGCCCCTCCCATGCCTACCTGTCCCACCCTCAGCCCCCACAGGGTCACATCCAGGCCCTGGCAGTTCAGCCAGGCAGGCTCGGCCCCACCCTTGTCACCGGAGGCAAGTGGGCCCCCAGAACGGAAGGAAGGAGGCAGGCAGAGCAAACAGAAGATAAAAGCTGGGAGGCCGAGGGTGGGCTGGGGAGGGGAGCTGTAGCGATCCTTGGGTTGGCCAAGGATCGTGCACACAGGTCATTCCCTGGGGTGCCAGGTGGGAGAGGGGCAGGGTGCCCGCAGCGTGGCCTGCTCCTGCGGGTCCTGCCGGGGAGCGAGAAGTCGCCAGGCCCTAAAGTTCTGCTGCCCTCATTGCTGGGTCACTTGCTTCCAGGTGGCCACTCACTGCCTGGCACAGCACAAAGTCCACGCTCCACAGCCTTGGGCTGAGGTGGTGCCTCCGGTCACCTTCTGGGTCTGGCTCAGGGAGGTGACTGGCCCTAGGTGAATTGTCCCAGCACCTGCCCGCCTGACCCTATGACCTCGCCACCTGAGGCCTGGGAGGTGGCTGGGCCTGGAGGGAGGGGCTTGCGGCACCCCACGCTGCCACCTGTGGGGCGGGCATCAGGAACTGGAAAAACCGGGGTGCAGCCACTGTGTCCCAGTTCTCCTGCTCAGAGTGGCCCGGGCCTGCCAGGCAGCTATGGCCAGAGCCACGCTCTGCACGTGTGCCTAAGCCAGGCCCTCATGCTAGCCAGGTGGGTGTGCCCGGGGGTCTCCCTGGGCGCTGAAGCCCCGCTCGCTTCTGTGGCCCTTGGGCAGATTTCACTGCATAAGGCAGCTTTTGCCTTTCACTGGCTCCATTCATTCGGCTCTCCCTTCGTTCAAGAAACATTAGCTGAGCACTTATTTCACGCCAGACCTGGTGCCGGGGCCACAGAAGGCAGATAAATCAGACTCCATTCCTGCTCCCCAGGGGCTGCCAGTCTCATAGAGGATCCTCATATGTGCAGAAATAATTTTAAATGAGGCATGAAAGCCAGGCTGTGAATTCCCCTGGCGCTGAAAAGATGTTTATCTGTCCCACCAGCTCCCAGCATTGTGCCAGACACGTAGGGCATGCTGGTTTCTGTTTGGTAAACAGGAGTTTTAGTAATAAATGTCCTAATGGGGGACCAGAGGGCCAGGAACTGGGCACTCTGGAAGGGCTATGGAGAGGAGCTTAAGTTGGGTATTGAAGGATGCATAGGAGTTTGCTGGTTGGTTTAGGGACTGTGGGTATTTAGTGCAGGTGGATGTGTTAGTGTGTGTGACCCCTGTCTGCATTTGTCTGTCCCGAATGCCAGGAAATCCTACCAGGCTGGAGGTTACTGGTATCCTTATGGATTCTGGGACCCCTGAGCATTTGCAAACTCTGACAGGGCCTGGGGGAGACCCCGTGGTTCTGTGGTTGCAGTATGGGCAGCATTTTCAGCAGGCAAGTGCACGCCCTGTTGATGCTGCCTCTGCTGCATTATCCGGTACATCCGCAGCGGAAATCTCTCCAAATTCCTTCTTTCCTGTTGGCAGCAGGCGGGCCACCCCCGGGCTCTGGGGCCAAAGAATGGAACCCATCTCTTCCCCCACTTCCTCCTCTTGCCATGGGGCTGAGAGGCTTGGGAGCTGCCACGCAATGTGGATGGGGGACACGTGGGGGTTGGCAGGTGGCTAAGGCCTACAGTGGTGGAACTGAGCCCCAGCTGGTGGACTTTGTGGTCGTATCCCCAGCCCAAGAGCCTGGGCTGGGAAGGTGCAATTGTGGATCTGGGGACCAGGCTGCCACCTCAGAGGCCTCCAACTCTTTTGGGCCTGGGCCAGCTGGAGCCACACCTACCGGGGATACAAGTGCCTCGGTGGAGAAGTCAGGGCATTTGGAGGAATTGAAACCCCAGGATCAGTGTGGCTTGGCTTTTTGGAGTCTTAATTTTACTTAAACAGGCTGGGATTTAGCTCGGTTGGTAGAGTGCCACTCAGCGGTCTCTGAGGTCCTGGGTTTGATTCCCAGCACTGCAAAAATGGGAGAAGGATGTGGCAATCCACTCCTGAGGCAATCCTGAAACAATCAGCTATTGAAAACCCTATAATGGTGGCTATGAGTCGGACACGATTGCACAGCACCTAACAACAATGATTTTACTTAGAAATTTGGGAGAAGAGAAAGCTATTTTTTTTTTTAATTTTATCTTTTGGTAGCAGATTTGCAAAGGGAGGAATGCAAAACACATATGGATTTCTTAAATCCATCAGGAGATTTGAAAGACATTTGGGCCTTGGAGGAGACCACTTTAGCTAATCCTGCAGCCTCCTTGGTTGGCGCGATCGCTTCCCTTCTGTAGACGCACGCACGCCCGGTTTGAGGAGATCTGGGGTGGAGGTGCCCCTCCCCAGCTGCTCTGAAATGAGGCCTGGGATTTTCTGGCTGTCGGAGCAGGTCAGGACTCATCTCTCCTTGCAGGCTTGTTGCAGAACGTTGATTTTTCTCTTTGCTTCAAATTGAGGTGTCCCCGGGAACAGAAGTGGGAAGAGAGAGACACTCAAGCCATGCGTCCTCAGTTTATCTTTTGGCTTGGAGAACTTGGACAAGTTGTTTGGCCTCTCTGAGCCTCAGTTTCCCCACCTAAAAAAGGGGGTGGATGATAGCAATGTCCATGTGTAACAGATGCATGAGAGGGGCTAACAGACGCAAAGCGCTTGGCCAGGCCCTGCATACAGCAGGCACCTCATCTATGCTCACTGTCCTCAGGGCCATGCAGATCAGAAGCCAGACCTAGGCCTGCGCTGTCCCACTGTACATGGCCCTGGACGAGCTCCATCCCCACAGTGTGTGCCCGAGAGAGTGGAGGTGGGCCCAATGGAGGGATGAGAGGCTGTGTATGACCCCTGGGCCAGGCCAGGGCAGGGTAGCCATGCCTTGAGGGACAGTAAAGGGCAGGGATTTAGCCTGACTCTGAGCAGACCCAGAGGTCACCGTACAGCACCTTGCAGAGCTGTTGTCCCCCTCACTGCCATTGCCTCATCCTTTGCTTACTCTAGCATTGCACAAGGAGGGTTTTTTCAAACACCAGCCCGAGGGGGAGAAGGCCTACCATGGCCAGAGGTTTACTCTGGCCAGGTCACTTGAAACTGACTTCCCTAGAGGGGTTGTCCTTAGGCCATTAGGGGTCAGGCTGCCCCAGAACTCAGGCAGCCTTTGTCCAAGAATTTTCCATGGCAATGCAAATCTGACTTGCCATTCTTCCCTGTATTGAACCTTCGGTGGCTCCCCATTGCCCCCAGGATAAAGTCCAAGTTTCTTGGCCTGGAGTTTAAGCTCTTTCTCAGCTGCTGTATTGCCTGCTGCTTCCCCCATGTGTGCCCACAGAGCTGCTCATACTTTTTGTACCTCATGCTCTTTCTTACCCCTAACTCTCTCCTCCAGTATCTCTGCCCCATTGAACTCCTACACAGCATCTTAACCCAGCTGAAATACCCACTCTGTGACTCCTGAGTTCTCAGTCAAGGTCATTTCCCTTCTCCACCCCCTCCACCCTTTGGCCACCTCTCTACTGTAGACATTGTCACGTATTCCTGCTCCCTGAGTTCATGGGCTTTGTTTTCATCTCAGCGTCCATGCCCAGCGTGAGGCCAGGCAGAGCAGAGGGTCAGTGAGTGTTGGATAAATGTGGCACTCAGGTTGGAGGTGCCTCAGGACTCTCCTTTCAGAATAAGCCCAAGGGACGTCATTATAGAGTTGTGAAGGGAGGTCCATAGGGTTACCCCATTCTGGCTACTTCCGCAGCCGCCCAATCCCTGGCCATCCCTGTACAGGGGGCCCAGTGTCTGAGCAGCTTCCTGCCTGTAGGGCCAGGAAGGGGCTCAGGGCAAGGGCAGGATAGGGGGGTGGGAGGAAGAAGCCTCCAGAGTCAGGTGCCTGAGTCCCTAGCCAGCTGAGCCAGGGTGGACCAGCCAAAGAGGAGGAAGAGTCACTTCCTGGCCTCTCTGTGAGTGATGGAAATGAGTCGGCCCTGGAAACAGGGGCCTGGCCTTTCCTGCTTTCCGGTGGGCCACCCCGGAATAGGAAGGCAGCTGTAGCCCTGTGGCATCTGATCCCGTCAGATCTCAGAACCTAAGCAGGGTCGGGCCTGATTAGTACTTGGATGGGAGACCACCTGGGAACACCAGGTGCTGTAGGCTTGGGAGACAGACCAGGCAACCCACTCCCAAAAATCAATTCGCCATTGGAAACCCTATGAACAGCAGAGAAGCACTGACAATAGTGTTTCACCTATTGTACGCAGGGTCGCTATGAGTCAGCACCGACTTGACAGCACCTAACAACAACAACAACCCCGGAATGGGAAGGCAGTCTGGTCCTGGGGCTGGGAGAGTGCCTGCAGGATGGGCCCCTGAGCTGGGAAATCTGGCTGATCCCCTGGGGGAGTGGTGATAGTCGTCACCAACCAGAAGCCAAGCAGAGACAGTTGCTGCTCTGGTCAGCTCGAGGTTGCCCCAGGCGGCATCCAGAGGCTGCTCTGCACTGATCAAAGGCAGGTGGGGAGCATGCTCAGTCGGGGCTGAGCCAGCATGTGATAGGATTCTTAGGGAGCTGAAAGGCCTGGAAAGCCAGGTTCTGGGGCGTGGGGTTCCCTGCAAGAAGCAGTGGGGTAGCAGTACCAAGCTTTGGAGCACACAGAGAGGCCCTGCCTGGGGCCCAGGGTGCCCTGGGTACTGGCAGTGCATTTTCTCCTTCCGAGACACTTTGCCAGTGAGAACACGGGTCCATAGAGGTTTAGCGACTTGCCTGGGGTCTCACAGTGAGAGAGGAGGACAAGCCCTGGGAGGGGAACAGACTGAACTGATGTCCATGTGTCCTGTCTGTCCCTGTGCCCGTCAGCCTGTTCCCAGGGGTTCTTCAAGTCTGAGGCATCTGAGGGCCCCTGCCTAGAGTGCCCGGCGCACACGCTGCCGTCCCTCGAAGGCGCCTCTTCCTGTGAGTGTGAGGAAGGCTACTTCCGGGCACCCAAGGACCCGCTGTCCATGGCCTGCACGCGTGAGTCTGGCAGGGAGTCAGGGAAGGGCGGCTGGGGCAGCCGGGAGTGAGCAGGCCCCGCTGACCTCCACCCCCCGTGCAGGCCCGCCCTCCGCCCCGCACTACCTCACTGCTGTGGGCATGGGCGCCAAAGTGGAGCTGCGCTGGACGCCCCCTCAGGACAGCGGGGGCCGCGACGACATCATCTACAGAGTCACCTGCGAGCAGTGCTGGCCGGAGTCTGGCGAGTGCGGGCCCTGCGAGGCCAGCATGCACTACTCGGAGCCCCCGTACGCCCTGACCCGCACCAGCGTGATGGTCAGCGACCTGGAGCCTCACATGAACTACACCTTCACCGTCGAGGCCCGCAATGGCGTCTCAGGCCTGGTGACCAGCCGCAGCTTCCGCACGGCCAGCGTCAGCATCAACCAGACAGGTGAGGCCCGGGGTGGGGCCGCCCAGGTGGGATGGACGCCTAAGGACAGGCAGCCAGGGCTCCGCTATGTTCAGAGAGAGGCAGCGAAGGAAGTGGTTAGAAGTGCTGTCTCCGGGGCTCTGTGACCATGGGTAAGTTACTTAACCTCTCTGGGAGTAGCTTCTCTCGCCTGTCATTAGCCAGGCAATTGAGAGGGCTTGATAAAAATCTTGGATGTAAGGCCCTCTGAGCAGTGCCTGCTCTACAGAGGGACTTGCCAGGAGTCCGTGTTATTTTAGTTTTATTATTTAGGTACTTGTGAGTGCTCATAGGGCATCTCTGATGGCTGAGCCTCTGTGGCGGGCCAGGGTGGGGCCTGATATCTACAAGAGCTGGCTCTCGGTCCCCTCACCCTCTGTCCCCTGCCCCCCACCTCACATCCCTCCTTTTCCCTCTGTCCTGCCCAGAGCCCCCCAAGGTGAGGCTGGAGGGCCGCAGCACCACCTCTCTGAGCGTTGCCTGGAGTATTCCTGTGCTGCAGCAGAGCCGCGTGTGGAAGTATGAGGTCACCTACCGCAAGAAGGTAATCCACCAAGGGTCAGCGCTGGCCCTCGCTGGCCATGTAGATGTTTGCCACGCCGCATAGCCATCTGGAGAGTCTCCGTCCCGCATCTCGGGAAACTGAGGTCTGGCTTTTCCCAGGGCACTGCAGCAGAGCTTTGTAGCAGAGAGGTGTCCTGGGTCTTGAGAAGCGGAGGTCAGGGTCAGGGAAGGGCAGGGCCTTTGGGATCAGACAGCCCTGGGCTAGAGCTTGGGTCGTGTACTTGCTGGTTCTGCTGTCCAGCGAGTCACTTCACCTCTTTGAGCCTCAGTTTCTGCCTCTATAAGAACATTGTCAAGTTGGCTAATAGGGGAGCCACCTTGCTGGCAGGGTTCTCAGTGGGTCTCAGCCAAGACTCCTGCCCTGCGCTCATTGCCTGCTTCTTTGCAACCCACAGGGGGACGCCAACAGCTACAATGTGCGCCGCACTGAGGGCTTCTCAGTGACCCTGGATGACCTGACCCCAGATACCACCTACCTGGTCCAGGTGCAGGCACTGACACAGGAGGGCCAAGGGGCTGGCAGCAAGGTGCATGAGTTCCAGACGCTATGTGAGTAGGGGGACCAGAGCCCAGGCTGATCTGGGGCCCTGAAACTAAGCAGTGAGACATCCAGGGAGGAGGAGGAGGACCTGAGAATTTAGAAATGCTCTTCTCCTGGTCACCCAGGGCCTGGGACAGCCCTGTGTGGGGAGGGGCTGGAACTGAGGTCTGAGGATGGAGGACCAGGGCAGCGTTGTGAGAACGAGGGAGGTTGTAGGCTCTGGCATTGGCAGACCCAGGCTTAAATCCTGCATCACAGGAAGAGCCAGAGCTTAACGTCCCCCACCCCTGGGAATTCCTATGGGAGACCTTCAGGAAGGCCCCTCACTGGCCAGCTGTGACATGGGAATAAATATCCTCAAGAAAGTTCATGAGTAAAAGCATTCACCATGTAGAAAGTGGCAGGCGGCTTGGGTCCCTCACTCGGGCTGTGGGTGCAGCAGGGTGGTGTTGCCATGATTTGGGGCAGGGTTGGGGGGCTTCCTGGCATCATCGTATCTTTCTGAACAGCTCTGGAAGGATCTGGCAACATGGCGGTGATTGGCAGTGTGGCCGCCGGCATGGTCTCGCTTCTGGTGCTGGCAGGAGTTGGTCTCTTCATCTACCGCAGGTGAGTCAGGAGCCTCTGGAAACCCGGACAGTGGTCATCTCTAATCCAGTCGAATCTGAGCCAATCAGATCACTGCCTCTGCGAGACGTGAGGGTGTAGTGAGTGATGCCGGGCACGTGGTCATCGTCCCTGTGCTTGTTAACAAGTGTGTGCTCTTCCTCTGGACGCCAGCCGGGAAGCACTGGGCAGCCGTAATGAGTAAAGCCCTCGTTACGCCACTGAAGGGGCCGTGATGGGGTGTCTAGCCGAAGCCTGCATCCTGACTTGCTCGCTTCAGCCTTCCCCACACCCTCTGCCTGATCATGGGGGCTGAGCGAGCACGGGGCATTCTGAGTCCCTCAGGACCAGCGTAGGTTCAGGAGCTGCCCCGGCCAGGGCAGGCTGTGCTGACGCTGCGGTTAATCCCCCGTGGGTTCTTTCAGGAGGAGGAAACTACGTGCGCGCCAGTCCTCGGAGGATGTCTATTTCTCCAAGTCAGGTGAGATGCCGCCCAGTCCGTGCCCAGCCCTGGCCCTGTGAGGAGCTGCCCCGGCTGTGTGGTGGAGGGGTGTGGCCAGGGTGTTACAGGGCTTTTGGGGGGGGGGGTCCAGAGGTGTCACTGGGTAGTGCTAAGGGGCTGAGCCAGAAGGTCCGTGTCCCACAACCTGGTCCGAGTCTCCTGCGGCCCCTGGTCACGTGGGTTCCCCCTCTAGGGTTTCACCTCCCAGAGCTGTCTGTGACCCTGCCCCTCATTCCCCCTTCCAGAACAACTGAAGCCCCTGAAGACGTACGTGGATCCCCACACATACGAAGACCCCAATCAGGCTGTGCTCAAGTTCACCACGGAGATCCACCCGTCCTGCATCACGCGGCAGAAGGTGATCGGCGCAGGTGAGGCTGGCGCACCTGCCCATGGGGCCCTCGGCGGGCAGGTGATAATGGGCGGGCTGGGCTGGGCCTTTGACACCTGGGCTCACCAGGTGCTCCCCTCACACTGCCGGCCCACAGGAGAGTTTGGGGAGGTGTACAAGGGGATCCTGAAGACATCTTCTGGGAAGAAGGAGGTGCCTGTGGCCATCAAGACGCTGAAGGCGGGCTACACGGAGAAGCAGCGTGTGGACTTCCTGAGCGAAGCCAGCATCATGGGCCAGTTCAGCCACCACAACATCATCCGCCTGGAGGGCGTCATCTCCAAATGTGAGGCGTGGGGGACCCTCAGGGGTGGCCCAAGACGGGAGGAGGAAGGGGCTGCTCCTAGGTCACTCACGTCTGTGCCCACGCCCTGCAGACAAGCCCATGATGATCATCACGGAGTACATGGAGAACGGGGCCCTGGACAAGTTCCTGCGGGTAAGGATGCGGACGAGGTGGGCAGAACGCAGGCTGCGGCGTGCGGGGTCCCCGGGGGCCGGCTGGTGCTGAGGGCCTGCGTTCTGCAGGAGAAGGACGGGGAGTTCAGCGTGCTGCAGCTGGTCGGCATGCTGCGGGGCATCGCGTCTGGCATGAAGTACCTGGCCAACATGAACTATGTGCACCGCGACCTGGCCGCCCGCAACATCCTGGTCAACAGCAACCTGGTGTGCAAGGTGTCTGACTTCGGGCTGTCTCGTGTCCTGGAGGATGACCCCGAGGCCACGTACACTACCAGTGTGAGTTGAGGGAGGGGCTGTCCATGCTGAGTGTGGGGACCCTGGGCGTGAAGTCACACTCACCCTGGAGCAGGGCCCTGGGGGGCAAGAATAGCTATAGGTGCGCCGAGAAGTGGGCCCAGGCGCCTGGCTGTGACAGGGCCAGCTGAAGGGGACAGTGGTAACCAGGCCTCGGCTGTGACAGGGCCAGCTGAAGGGGGCAGTGGTAACCAGGCCGGGGTCCCCTGCAGGGTGGCAAGATCCCAATACGCTGGACGGCCCCAGAGGCCATTTCCTACCGCAAGTTTACCTCGGCCAGCGACGTGTGGAGCTACGGCATTGTCATGTGGGAAGTAATGACGTACGGCGAGCGGCCCTACTGGGAGCTGTCAAACCACGAGGTAGGTCCCCGCCTACAGCACAGAGAGCAAAGACAAGATAGGGAGCGGGACACGTATGTGGGTGTGTGCACGTGTGTGTGCCTGGGTGCGTGTGCGTGGAGGCCGGGGAAGCTGCCCGAAGAGGTCACGTCCCTGCTGAGCCCCAGGGGGTGGTAAGAGAAGGCAGGGGAAGGGAGCCCCAGCACGGGGCAAGGCCAGAGCTGGGAGCGGGGCACAGTGGGGCTGATTTGGAGGGACTCCACAGGAGCTGGGCAACAGGCCCTTCCTCCATGGAGCCAGCCCTTTCTGCGTTTGCCCTGCAGACAGCTCTGAGGTCGGGTGTGGGACTTAAGAAAGGAAGTCCATCTTGCTTCTGGGGCTCCCCTCCGTGCCCCTTCCTGTCCACCGCGGGTCTGTGCATCAGTTCTCTGTGGCTTCCTGCCAAGGCCATCCTGATGCGTGTGCCCCCCAGGTGATGAAAGCCATCAATGAAGGTTTCCGGCTCCCCACGCCCATGGACTGCCCCTCCGCCATCTACCAGCTCATGATGCAGTGCTGGCAGCAGGAGCGCGCCCGCCGCCCCAAGTTCACTGACATTGTCAGCATCCTCGACAAGCTCATCCGAGCCCCCGACTCCCTCAAGACCCTAGCTGACTTTGACCCCCGGTGAGTCCCATGCCCTGTGCCCGTGGCAAAACCCTCAGTTCAATCCTATAGATTCTTTTTTTTTTTTTTTTTCTGGTACTGGGGGTTGAACCCAGGGCCTCGCGCCTGCATGCTCTGCAAGTGCTGGACCACTGAGCCGCACCCCTGGCCCATTTTTTTTACTTTTTGAGACAGGGTCTCGCTAAGTTACGCAGACTGCCTCTGGTCTCGAACCTGTGATCCTCCTGCCTCCGCCTCCGAAGCCGCTGGGATTACAGGCGTGCGCCACCGTGCCCAGCCCAATCCTACAGCTTCTTGAACTAGTTGGATAGAGCGGCCAGCAGGGGGACATTGGGGTGCAGCAAGGGGGCTCAGGAAGGGTGCAGGAGCTTTATTTGGACTGGTGGGGTGTGCTGTAACGAAACCAGCACGAGAGGCCAACTTCCATGGTGCATGGGCGCGTCCGTGCTCAGCCCTAACGTGTTCCAACTCACTTCAGCATCTTCTGAGACAGCCCTGGAATTATCCCCTTTCTGTGATAGAGGAAACTGAGACACAGATGACTGTACATCTCTCATGGCTGGCAAGTGGCCGGGCTGGGGCTGTGACCCCAGGTCCTAGCATCTCTGCAGGAACATTTGGGATTCGGGGTTCCTGGCAGTGGTCTTGGTGAAAGAAGAGCAGTAGCGATAAACGTTGATTGCTTCCAATGTGCCTGGCCGTCTCAAGGAACCCTACCTGACGGGGCTTCCCTACTGCTCAGAGAAGGAAACTGAGGCATGGCAGTTGCATGCACTGCCCAGATTAGGGGGCAGCAGGCTTTGGGTCCAGGGCGGTCTGGACATGGTAGCCGCTCACCTTGGGCTGGCGGTTCTTGTCCCAGGGTGTCCATTAGGCTGCCCAGCACCAGTGGCTCAGAGGGAGTGCCCTTCCGCACAGTGTCCGAGTGGCTGGAGTCCATCAAGATGCAGCAGTACACAGAGCACTTCATGGCGGCCGGCTACACGGCCATCGAGAAGGTGGCACAGATGACCAATGAGTGAGTAGCACTCCGGCCCTCCTCTGGGGCTGCCTCCGAGTCCTCAGTCCACTCTTGACCCGCCCTCTCTGCCTCCTTACTCTTTCCCTGTCTCTTTCACAGAGAGATGCCACAGGAAGGGCAGGACCAGGCCGGCAGCTAGCCATTCTGGGTGCCCTCCCCTGCCTGCCCCTTTCCCAGAGAGGGAAAATGCTAGTAAGTGGAGCCCTACCCTAGCCATGGGGCTGGGATTTAGCTCAGTTGGTAGAGCGCTGCGCTGCTGTCTCTGAGGTACTGAGTTCAATTCCCAGCACTGCAAAAATGGGAGCAGGGCCTGGCAATCCACTCCCAAGGCAATCCCGAAACAGCCATTGAAAACCCTATGAGGGTCGCTATGAGTTGGATACACCGACTCGACGGCATCTAACAACAAACCCTAACCATGGCTGGGATTTAGCTCAGTTGGTAGAATGCTGCACTGCAGTCTCTGAGGTCCCAAGTTCAATTCCCAGCACCGCAAAAATGGGAGAAGGACTTGGCAATCCACTCCCAAGGCAATCCCGAAACAGTCAGCCATTGAAAACCCTATGAGGGTCGCTATGAGTCAGATACCAACTCGACGACACCTACCAACCCTAGCCACGGCGGACGCAGGGCTGACTGTGGGCCAGTCCTGTGCTGGAGCGCTTGGAATTGGACTTGGAAGGGAGGGCCTGTTAACGGCCCCCTGGGCAAGTGAGCAGTAACTGAAGCAGAACCCCATAGCCACTAGGGACAGAGATGGATTCCAGCCCTGGTCAGGCAGGGTCCAGAACACAGAGACTGTAGAGCCATCACTAGAGATCACACAGCCAGTTAGGAGCCGCGTTCCCGCACTGTGACCCTTCCCAGCACAGCTTTGGAAGGGACACATCTTCCAATCCCTAGAGAGGAGACGTGATCCTCTAGCCTTTTGTGCTTCTAAGAATAGTAACGGGTCTCACCAGGTCAGCCTGTGCAGGCGCCAAGGTCATAGCGGGAACAGACCCCGGGGCTTGGAGGTTTTGGGAACCACATGGAGGGGGTGACCTGTACATCCCATGGTTCTGGGTCACAGAAGTTCTGGGATTTGGGCCTGTGGGTGAACAGTCTCCAGGGCCCCTGGAAACCCCGCAGCTGGGCTTTTAACCTGCTGGCCATGGCTATGGCCTGCCCCTTGGGATGGCCAGTGATGGGAATCTGACTGGGATGGTCAACCAGAGGGAGGCGCAGAGATGTGAGAGGAGAGACAGGGCCCAGGCTGTCTTTTGCTACCAGCCCTCCTCAGGGTCCACGCTTGGCCTCTGCAGGCGCACACAGGTTCCAGTCCCACATCTGCCACTCCCTAGCAGGTGACTTTGATCAAATTAGTCCTCCTTTGACCTCGGTTTCACTGGGAGCCTAGGCCAGCCCCCTGGGCTCCTCCAGACTCTCCCTCCAGGACAGCGCAGCTTCTTTTCTGCTGACCTCGGCCGAGGGCAGAGAGAAGCGCTTCTAGGAAACACGTGTTCTTAGAAGCATCCAGAAATAGCCCAGGGTGCTCCTCACCAAGGCCTTTCCCACGAGCCGGGACAGGGCTCCTGGTGGATGGAGGCGGTGTGGACGGCGCATGTTGTTTTCAGAGGGCCTGGGTAAATCCCGGAAGTCATTCAGCGCTCCCTCCTCCTCCCACCGGCTCACTGGTGCTCAGAACTGGGGGCTGGTGACTCATAAGGCCCTGCCTCCCCCTTTTCCTCTGACTCTTTCCAAATAAATGGTGAGCTCAAAGGGCTTTCTAAACCTGCACGCCGAATTGTCCACACATGCCGTGGATCCCCGGGGAGCTGGTGGCAGGAGAGTTCAGCCCTTTCCTGGTGGGGTCAGGATTTAGGGTTCAATGTCTCACCCCATCTCCTTGTTGGCCTCTCTGATTCTTTGAGCCCCTCCCAAGGAACGGGCTGTTTGTCCTGCTGGGGCCCCAACCTCTCTCTTCTCAACCTGAATGGTCCCCACACTCATGTAGACTTGGTTGGGTGTCTAGCTAGACTTCTAAATGGTTTTCGAGGAGCTGATGAAGTGGGTGGATGTTGGACCCCAGAAAAACAGCCAGCCCAAAGACAGACCTTATCCAGTATTAGGGCTACAGCGTGCCATGTCCTGTGGGGGGCCGGAGCACAGGCTGATGGGTCCCAAGGACTCACACGCCATCAGCACAGGCTCTGCGCTGAAGGAACGCTTGCAGAGGCCACATGCTGTGACTTGCCAGACTCCGGGGACCATTTCTCACATCCCGTCCTTGCACCCAGAGCCAGCACACAGTAGGCTTTCATGGGGAGATGGCCCTGGGATTTTCGGGGGTCAGGCCTGGCCTTTTGAGTGCTCAGGACAAAGACCAGAGAGTTGGAAGGTGGCATTAGTCATGCAGGGGGTGATGGGACAACTGCCTCGGGTCCCTGTGAGGGAAACTGAGGCAGGTGCAGGTTGTACTCAGGATGGTCTGCGGTAGACCACAGGCATTGGCTGGTCTGTGACCCTCATCCCAGTGCATCGCCCTGGTGGTGGTCAGGAAAGAAGGGGAGACGTGAAGGGCTTTGTGTTGAAGGAGGGGGCTGGGCAAGCTGCTCAGGAACACCTCAGCAAAGCCTCCCATTTTATATACAAAGAAACTGAGGCACGGTGAGAAGACCAGAACCACTCGAGGCTTTGTCATTTGGCCAGGACTTGAATGAGGCCTCCTCCCTCCCACCCTCCACCCCAGGACTTCTGCCTGCCAAAGAGGTGTCAGAAGCAAATTCAGCCCCCGCCCTATGAGACAAACTGCTATGGTTGGCGACAGGGGACCAAGGTGGCTTTACCAGTGGCCCAGTCCCCATGGTGGAATTCATGCTTACTCACTCATGGAGCCACGCTCCCTGAGGACCTAGCGTGTTCCAGCCTCTCCTGGACCCCAGAGAGGGCAGAGTGGGGACAGACCCAGGGGACACAGTCTTAGCCTTCACCCTCCTGGAGCTCACAGAACCCAGTGGTTCTTTTTTTTTTCAGTACTGGAGGTTGAACCCAGGGCACCCCTAGCCCTTTTTTTTTTTTTTTTTTTTTTTTACTTTTTGAGACAGGGTCTCGCTAAGTTACGCAGACTGCCTCTGGTCTCGAACTTGCAATCCTCCTGCCTCTGCCTCCCAAGCCGCTGGGATTACAGGCGTGCGCCACCACGCCTGGCTCAGAACCCAGTGATTCTTAAACTGAATGTCAAGTCTTCTGACTCCGATCACTTGCCGATTCCCCACCCACTTCAGCCTTTCCACTGCAGTGAGTCTGGGGTTGCCCAAGGCCCTGCCTTTTCCATGAGCGCCCCTCCCCTGTGATCCTCGAAGTGCTTATCCGAGATCCGCCCTGTGGCACGTTCAGAAGTGGGGGAAATGTCCCCAGCTATGTGGGTTAGAAGAGTCACTTGGGCAGCTGGTTAGGAAGTTCTCCTCAAAGTCTCACTTGTGGCCTTCCTGGTGCAGCGGGAGCAGCCGGCCCCCCTCACCTGGGTCTGCCCTTCCCTGCTCAGCACTTCTCTAAAGGTTCCTGGAGCCTGTGGGAAAATCATGTCTCTGGAATTGCACACAGGAGCTTGCACCATATAATTAGGTCCGTTTGCAGCCAAGAGACGGCCCATAAAAACCTGGGTGTTTTCATGGGTTGGGGCTGGTGGGTGAGGGTGGTGGAGGAGAAAACTCCCAAAGTTAGCAATAAACTTCCTACTTGCAGGCTTGTGGGAGCCTAAGTGGTTTTACAGGGGATGGAGGGGCACGGCGGGGGAGGCCAGGCAGCCTGCCCCTGGAGGGGAGGGGAAGGAGGCGAGGACCCTGGGCGCCGGTCCATCTGGCACTGACATTGCCAGTGTCTGGGGTCTCCCACCCCCCCGGCCGGCACTGCCATCCTGTTTTATAGGTGAGGAAATTGCGGTTCCCACAGGGAAGACACCTGCCTTAGGTGACCTGGTGGCTGGATCTGGTGACCTGCAAGCCCACCCACTAGAGACTAGCAGTGCTTTAACCCTTGGTGGCCCTTCAGCAAGTAGCTCCTAAGCCTCCATTGCCAGCAGCGGGGCTGGGTGAGAGTGAGAGAAGGGGCAATGAGGCCTGGATGGAGAGAGACTTCAGCAGGGGGCTTCTGTGCATCACCTGAGGGTCCCTGCAAACCAGTCACCTGGCCCTGCTACCTGGAAAAAGGGGCCTTAGCTCCCCAGCAAGGAGGGCAGGGAGGCATTTGTTCACAGCTGGTTTTATTCCCAGCTCTTGCGACTTCTGCTGTGTGACCTTGGGCAAGTCACTCTCCCTGTCTGAGCCTCAACTCACTCATCAGCAGGACGGGAGTAAAAAAAGTACTTAAGTCCTGTTGTTAGGTGCCCTCGAGTCGTGACCGACTCATAATGACCCTCATAGGGTTTTCAATGGCTGATTGGTTTTTTTTTCCCCCCCTCGGGATTGCCTTGGGAGTGGGTTGCCACGTCCTTCTCCCATTCTTGCGGTGGTGGGAATCGAACTCGGGACCTCAGAGACTGCAGAGTGGCGCTCTACCAACTGAGCTAAATCCCAGCCTACACTTAAGTCCTAGACAGGAAGATTTGATTGGAGCAAAAGGCTCAGAGCGTGGGTGCTTCTATCACTTCCCTAACTGCTGCTCTCCCTCCCCAAGGCCCCCTCCCTGTCCCCCGTACTCCACCTCCCTCCCCCAGCTGCCCACCCCACCCTGTCTGGCCTGTCCCAGCCCTGGCCCCAGCCCCTGACCCACCCTCTCTCCCTCCCCAACAGAGACGTCAAGAGGGTCGGGGTGCGGCTGCCTGGCCACCAGAAGCGCATCGCCTACAGCCTGCTGGGACTCAAGGACCAGGTGAACACTGTGGGAGTCCCCATCTGAGCCCACGGGTCCTTGCGCTGCCCTCGGTGAAAAATACTTGAAGAAACACAGTGGCCCCCACCAGCTCCTCACTGGGCCACTGAGGACCTTATTTATTTCCAGTTGTTCTTTATCGATGCCCCCCTGAGGCCTCTGCTGGGGTGTCTTGGACGACACCCTGGCCTGAGCTGAGGAGACCCTCAGGGGTGCCAGACAGGGGCCTCTTCCTTTGCAAAGGACCTAGCCAAGCACTTAGTAGGCACCACTGTGTTCCTAGCATTCCCTGAGGCAGGAGTGTGGCCGAGGCCTTTGGACATCCGTCGGGGCGTTTCCAAACCACCTCCCCCAAGAAATCACCTTGGGAGATGGAGGTCAGCTCACGGCTGTGCAAACAGGGTACCTCAAGTCCCACCCCTCGCTGTGGGAGGGGAGACCATGAACTTGGCTGGATGAGACCCGCAGGTCATCCGACCCTCTAGTGCCTTCTGAAGACGCCCACGCCCTGTCCTCAGCGCCGAGGGGCCAATCTCTTGCTTTGCTGGGGCCTCTCAGGATGCTTGGTTGTGTTGAGGTTTTTTTAAATATATATTTTGTACTTTGTGGAAAGAATGAGTTATGTGGCAGGGGCCCTGCCAGGGCTGGGGGCAGAGGGCACCCTGCATCAGACATTCCTGGGCTGGGTGGGGGCCGGGGCTGCAGGAGGTCCCCGCTGCTGCCCAAGACCCCGTCTCTCCCCCTCTTTAGATGACATTCATACTTTGTCAGTGTTAATGGTTTGTTTTGTTGAGTACTTTTGGAACCTTAATTTATTATCTTTTTTATATTTATTGTTAGAAAATGACTTATTTCTGCTCTGGAATAAAGTTGCAGATGGTTCAAATGGAGCTTGGGTTTTGGACTTGGGCTCACAGCGGGGTCTGAGAGGCCTCCTGGGCGGAGTGTTGGCACAGAAGGCTCCCTTCCGCTCCGAGTGGTTAAACAGCAATTCTTGTGCAAGACGGACACCCAGTGTCACCTGAGAGCAGGGTCGGGTGGTTGGTGGGCAGGGGGCCAGGGCGCAGCACCATCACCTTTGATCCCAAGCTTTCTGCAGGGATGGGAGGCCAGTGAACTGTGAGAGCAGCTATTGGCCTCCCTCCCACACACCTCGCCTCCCTGGAGTTGCTGAAATAGAGTCGCAGGCACCCATGTAGGGCTCTGAGGTTTACAAAAGCTCTTGACAGGTTTTGGCTTGTTGGAGCCTCCGCACTCTTACAAGTTTTGTGGGTGGCCCCATTTTTCAGAAGAGGAAAACTGAAGCTGAGCCCAGTGACAGGGCTTTGCCCTAGGCCACCCAGCAGGTTAGGGGCAGAGGCCAGAATAGAAAGCAGGGCTGGGAGCTGGGCAGGGGGTGCACACCAGTGATCCCGGTGACTTGGGAGGTAGAGGCAGGAGGATCACAGGTTCAAGGCCAGAGGCAGCCTGTGTAACTTAGCGAGACCCTGACTCAAAATAACAAATGGGCTAGGGGTGCAGCCTAGTAGTAGAGCACTTGCAAAATATGTGTGAGGCCCTGGGTTCCGTCACTAAGTACTGCAAAAAAAAAAAAAAAAAAAAAAAAAGCAGGCCTGGAACCCGGTGAAATGCTTTCCTCATAGATAAAGAAACTGAAGCTCAGAGATGGGCAATGACTCACCCAAAGTCACACAGGAAAGGTCTTGAGGGAAGCCAGAATCCTGATTTCAAACCTCAAGTGTTCTCCACTCTGCCTGGTTGCTGTCCTGCCTGTCAGAGGTCATTCATAGTGGGGCTTAGAAGGCCTTGACCACAGGCAACTCGGGAATGATGAGGTGAGCAGATTCGATCTGGGGCCCTGGGGAAAGGACCCAGGGCTGAGGCCTCAAGTGCTGGTAGGAATGAACCCATGAGGCAGAGCAGAGGGAGGGGTGAGGCTGGCAGAGTAGGATGTGGTGTGGGAAGCCACATGGTTGTGCAAGGCAATCGCAAGCAATTTGGCGTTATTAAGGTGTGACGTGGGATGCGGCAGAGCTCTCCCGGGCCTTTTAAGGCAGGTACAAGGGTGAGGATTTTAAGCTGAGGGCAATAGGGAGCCATTGAAGGTTTTAAGCAGGGCGTGGCATGATTATTGTCACTGGAGAAGGCAGGCTTGGAACTCAGGCCTTCCAACTCGAAACCTGGAGTTGTGGAGAGACGCTGGCAAAGCCAAGAGGGTATTCATCTTGCACAGGGGTATTGAGCCCAGCCTGCCCGCCCTGACTCCCTGCCACCTCCCCTCCGGTACCCCTCTGGGTCCCAGCCCACTGAGCCTGGGTGAGACATGCCCGTGTCAGGTGCACCTGGGGCTGGGTGAGGCGAAGGAGCTTGGGAGCAGCTTCTTCCCGTTAGTGCTGGGCCCCCTGGGTGTGCTGGGCATGGTGGCTGAGTCAGGCCTTCAGTGCCTGACGCTGGCCCAGCCTAGGCCAGGTGGCCGCTAGAGTTCTGGGGCTGGAATAGAGCTACCGCCACCACCGATGACAAGCTGTCGCTCCTACAGCTTACAAACCACAGCAGTCTGGGCTGCAAGGGCTCTTCAAGGCCAGACTGGGGTCCCATCCCAAAGCAACTCAGCCACCTAATGGTCCCACTCGTGAGCAGGCACACGCACAGGAGGTGGACGCTATCTCTCCCTGGGAACCCTGATGGTTGTGGCCCTCCTAAGGGTTTATGATATTGCACAGGCCTGGGGGGCCACAGATAGTCCCATGCCCAAAGGCCAGAGGGCAGCAGCCTGCAGTTCCCAATAGGCCCCCCAATGGTGGTAGGGAAACTTCATATATATATATATATATATATATATATATATATATATATATATATATATATATTTAAAGACAGGATCTCACTACATAGCCCAGGTTGGCCAACAACTTACTGTACACCTCAGGCCGGCTTTGAACTTGAGATCTTCTTGCTATGGCCTCTCAAGTGCTGGGATTACAAGCATGTACCACTACGCCCAGCTGGAAACTTCATTGTTACACGGAAGCAAACCCAACTTTATGCCCTAGGAGCCTGGACGTAGCAACCTCCCTCTCTGTAGCTACCGGTACACCCAGCCCCCAAACACCATGCTCCAATAAAAGGAACAAGCACTTCTTCTTTTTTTGGCGGTACTGGGGGTTGAACCCAGGACCTCGCACTTGCCACTTGCATGCTTTGCAAGTGCTGGGCCACTGAGCTGCACCCCTGGCCCATTTTTTTACTTTTTTGAGACAGGGTCTCGCTATGTTAAGCAGACTGCCTCTGGTCTGGAATTTGCGATCCTCCTGCCTCCGCCTCCCAAGCCGCTGGGATTACAGGCATGCTCCACCGCGCCCGAGCAACCAGCACTTCTTAAAGAAATAGCTGATTCTGTTACCAAGACAGGAAAAATACAAGATGGGCTTGGGAACATCTCTAGTGGCAGAGAATAAGGAAATGCTAAAAAACAAAACAAAACAAAACAAAACAATAAGCAGATGGGACCATGTCTGCCCAAGAGAGCAGCCATCCTCAAAGGACACTTTAATGGCCAATCTAAAACCTAGTCAATCAACAAATCAAGTAATGTAACCTTAGACTAGAACCTGAAATATAAAGTAAATACAAGTTGAACAAATAAATAAATGGAGGGGACAAATCTTCCTTACAGAATTCCAAATAACTGATGTAGATTCCCCACCTGCCAATCGGGGGTGATTACTTCCCCACCCCCTTGAGTGTGGACTGGACACTCTTCCAAAGAAAGGAAGTACTGAAGTTTAGGCAGAGTTAAAGAAAAAAAAAAAAAAAGAAAGAAAGAAAGGAAAAGTACTTTACAGTGGAGAAACGTGGCAAACAGCACCGTAACCAAGTGATCAAAGTTAACATCAAGTGCAAAGCAAACAGATCAACCCAGAGCAGGAGCTTCCTAGGTGAATCTAAGATCAGGTATCAGCAAACAGCTGGGGCTGCTGGGTACCCCCACACACACTGCTCTCTGAGTGCTTTGCCTGTGATACTGCTTCATCCTAATGGCATTTCCAGGGGGTCCCACTGTTACTCCAATTTACAGATTCTAACACTGAGGCCAGGGCTGATACAGGACCTGCCAAAGCTACCTAGCTTGTGCGGGCAGGACTGGGAATCAAGTCCAGGCTGTCCTCATCCAGGCTCGGGGCCTTTCACTCCAGGCCGAGAGACCATGATTCAGTGGCTTCCTATTTGCCTTCTTCAATCCCCTGTCTCCACCATCATGACTACCTCCCTGGAGGCCTAAGAAGCACCAGAAACAGAGGTCTAAGAACCTGCCCAAGACCCCCAAAGGCCACCCTGCCCAGGCCCTGGGAGCCCAGACATCTTCCTGCCTATTCCTCCCCAGAGAGGGAGGTTTCTGCTGTCCCAGCCCAGCACTGAGGCCCGAGATAGATGAGGCTCTTCTTCATCCCCATGGGGTCTTCAGTCTGGTGGGGGCAGCAGTGGCAATGGAGCAGGACCCAGGCTATGGGGGAGGAGCCAGAGGGGAACACCAGGCTCAGCATGGAAGGTCCAGGCAGGCTTCCTGGAGGAGGACCCATGCCGGCTGAGGCTGAGGTTCAAGGGGGAGCCCACCAGGTGAGAACAAGAAGTGTCCCAGGAGAGCCTGATTCCTGATCGCTGTGAGTGGGGTGGAGCATTCCCTCCACACCTGGGCCTCATTAGACCAGGACAGCCCTCCTCTGCCTCCAACACCACTCTGGTTCCTGCTGGTTCTGCCAGGAGCAGCCCTGTGACCCCAGCCCTGCACTCATTCCCACTGCAAGCAGAACCTCATCTCCAGCCTCAGTCTTCTCATCTGAGAAGTGGGCCCATAGCCCACTGCTTCCTGGGGCTCTGAGCTTGCAGGGGGCCATGGCAGCACTTTGATTTGCCCAACAAGGCCCCAGAGAAGGCATAGGCAGCAATGAGAGGATCCTGGGGGTGCTGGGGAGTCACTCTCTTTCTCTGAGGCTTTACTCTGGTAGCAAGTTAAAAGCTTTGCTAGGCACCAGCCTTAGATTTCCTAATGAATTAGCAAATCCTAGAGGACCAGGCAAGCTCTCTGACCCTCCTCCCCACTCACACCCCTCCACTCTGACTGTGTCCTGGGCCTAGGACAGGCCTGGGGTGCAGGAGATGCTGCTGGAACCAAGCTGGGTGACACTCGGGCTGGTGCCACACCAACTCTGTGCTGTGCCTGGATTGCCTGGTCCCCAGAACCGCATACCCCCCAGGAGGCCCCAGTAAATATTTGCTCAATAAACAGATTCATGGGACGAGAGGACCACAGGGCTTTGGGGACTGGAGGGCCTGGTATGGAGGCAGATTATTCAACATCCTAAGATGGAGGTTTTGGGGAGTGGGTAGTAAGTGTGGTATGGGTGGTCGCAGCTCCCCCACCACACACACCCGGCTGGCTGGAGCCAGAAAAGAATCGAAGAGAAATGATCAAGTGTTGGGCCGGGCACGGTGGCTCAAGCCTGTCATCCTAGAGGCTCGGGAGGCAGACGCAGGAGGATCGCAAATTCAAGACCAGAGGCAGTGTGCATAACCTAGCGAGACCCTGTCTCAAAAAGTAAAAAAATGGGCTGGGGGCGCAGCTCAGTGGTCCAGTACTTGCAGAGCATGCAGGTGGGAGGCGGTAGGTTCAACCCCCAGTACCGCCAAAAAAAAAAAAAAGAAAAGAAAGAAAGAAAGAAAGAAAGAAAAGAAAAGAAAAGAAAAGAAAAGAGCAAGCCCACGAGTTATCACCGGGCCAAGCTCGTGGCCCACAGTGTCTCACTGAAGAGCCGCAGCCCTTTAGGTCATGGACTGATCCTACTTTACAGACAGGGACTGTGAGGCTTGGCGAGGTTACAGGACTCAGAACAAGCTCCACAGCTAGGTGACAGAGGCGGGATGTGGGACAAGGGCCAGCCCATCCCACTGCTGCTCAGGGCTGTTTGGAGGCCTGGGGGTGGGGTCCCCCGGACACAGTGGGCAGGTCTTGGGCTGGAAGAGGAAGCTGGCTTCCGCTGGCTGTGGAGCCCCGGGCACGTCCCTCATCCCTCGTGTCTCTGGCCTCAGCGTGTCTGTCTGTACTGAGGAGGGCTGGAGGCCGTGCGCCTGGCTGGGCCTCGCCCCGGCCTCGCCTGCTCCCCACGCTGGCGCCCTCTCCCAGGGCACAGGCCCAGCTCCAGCCCTCTGGGTCTGACTGCGGGAACCAGGCCCGGCTTCTGGGAAGCGGCGGCCGCAGTGCATCCCACCCTGCGGCGGCCGGGCCTCATTCAGCAGCCTCATCACATTCCCCGGGCGACCCAGGCAGTTTCCATGCTGGGCTGGCAGAGCCAGGCAGCCTTGGCGGCCAGGCCTCCTGCTGGGCAGTGGGGGTGGGGGAGGGAGAACTCCCCTAAGGACCAGGCCCAGGGGCCTCCGGCCAGTGCCAGCATCCAGGCACCTTTAGGGTCCCTCGACCTGTTGCCACCTACTCCCCACCCTGTGGGACCCAGACTCCAGCCCCCACCCTTGCCCCGCTTATTCCTGCCTGTGAAAACCATCCGCACCCTGCAGGGCCCCCTCAAATCCCTCACAGGAGAAGTTGGTGGAACTCTCTGCCCCCTGCGTCTCCACTACAGTCACGGGGCTTGAACAACACACGGAAGTGTGTTTGTCCTTGTGTCTGTCCGTGTGTCTGTCCGTGTGTCTGTCGCTGACCCCCGCCTCCAAGTGTTGGCTCAGACCAGAAGGGGGTTGATTTGCTGTCCTTTGTCCTCTGGTCCTTGCTGGGCAGGAACCCCTCCAGGGCCTGGGCCACCCTGGGCAGGTGTCCCCATCACCCCCAAGGCCAGTCCCCAGCCATCTGTCCCACCCCAGGCCCATCGTGGTCGTCTGGGAAGGGCCATTGTGGCGGTCCCTGCCATCGCAGCGGGGGGCAGCGTGATGTCACAGGGCCCCATTGTGGCTGTGCAGGGGAAGAGCCCCCCCATAGGCCTGCTGCTCCCCCCCTCCCAATCCTATTAAGCCGGCTGAGGACAAAGGCAGGCGCTTTGTGTTTGCACCATGTCGAGGGAGGGACTGGACCGGAGGTTGCGCATTCCACAGCCTGCTGCCCCCTCAGCTGGGCCTCCAGGTCAGAAAGAGGCCCTGCTGCCGCACCGCACCGGGGCCTTCTCTGGGGCGAGAGCTGAGACAGCTCCAGACCCCAGCATGCCCGTCACCCACACCACCAGCAAAGCTAGGATCCGCATCTGCAGAGGAGGCCGCGGGCAGAACCCACACCTGGGCCCTGAGGATATTCCATCTGTGGGGTGAGGGGAAGCCCTAGGGGACCCCAGGGGCCACAGGCAGGGGCCAAAGGCAAAGTCAGCAGACGCCAGAGAAGGCAGAAGTTCTAGGACAGAGGGAGGCAAGCTTAGGGCACCACGTGGAACTGGCCTCGAAATAGGAGCACTTATTAAACGCCCTGTGGAGAGCTGTCCGCGCTGACCCAGCTCCTCTGCACAGGCACATGGAGAAGAAGGTCTCTCTCATGGACAGCTTGGTGGCCCCTCTTTTTCCAGCCATCGCTGAGTCCCCCTCTTGGCTGGGTGTAGGGGCGGGACCTTCCAGGCTCAAGCTTTGGGGTCAGGGGCCTGACCTGCAGTCCACCCCATGTCAGTACTTGTGCACCCTCATTTTTCTGAGCCTTAGTTTACTCGCCTGTGAAATGGGCCCCCGGTGCCTTCTGGGGTCATGGTGAGCCTGGATGAGCTAGTGGCCCCTGGAGGCCACTCTGAGTCATCTGCCACTATTTACTCTGTCCCCAGATTGTGGCAGGTATTTTCTCAGTCCAGACACACTCATCCCAACCTCCATCTCTCCTTGGGCTCCCAGGCTGGCATCTGCAGGGACGGGCCCAGGTGGCTGGGGACACCTGGTCCAGGCAGGCCGCAGCTCCAGCAGAGGCCTTGGTACTCTACCACGGCAATGTGGGCTTCACTGTCCTTGGCACAGTGCCTGGGCACCAGAGGAGACCAGGGGCGGCTCAGCTTCAGGCAACAAAGCTCCCTTTCTCCCCAGCTTGAGGGTTGCATAGTCCACCCTGGGCTTCTGCCTCAATCTCTATCTGCATCTGGACCAGACCCCAGCATTTGCTTAGTGCTGGGGCCCTGAAGCAGTCCCGGCCCCTTCCCAGGTGAGAGGCTACCCTCGCTGCTATGGACCTTGATGTCCATACATACAAGTCCCTCAAAATAGCCCAGCCCCAGCTGGGCGTGGTGGCGCACACCTGTAATCCCAACAGCTAGGGAGGCGGAGGCAGGAGGATTGTGAGTTCGAGACCAAAGACAGTCTGCATAATTTAGCGAGACCCTGTCTCAAAAAAGTAAAAAAATGGGCTGAGGGTGCAGCTCAGTGGTCCAACACTTGCAGAGCATGCAGGTGCGAGGCCCTGGGTCCTAACCCCAGTACCACACACACACACACACAAAAACATAGCCCAGCCTCCAGCCCCATCCAGAGTCCAAAGCAGTCCAGGGCAAGGCATCCCTAGCTGCCTGGGAGCCAAGCAAGGCCAGAACACCACGTGCACAGTGCTGTGCCTCACCTCAGCTGTTCCTGTGTCTTTGTGCTTGACAATGTTTTTAAAAATATCCCAAAATGGCAAAGCAAACTGTCACAGTCCCCTCCACCAACCCTGGCTTTTGGGAACTGGTCACGGCTTGTGAATCCCAGTCTGAGCCCCTGAGTCTGCACAAGCCCTTGTTCTCACTGGGGAGGATGCAGAGGCCCAGAGAGGGCAACAGCCGCCCAAGGCCACACAGCCTTGGCAGGACAGTGATGAGAAGCGGGGAAGGGCTGGCAAAGGCCACCCCAGTGCTCTGGTGGGGCCTCCTCCGAGCCCAGCTACCATTTGCACGGCAGGGTCCTACACTGAGGCGGGAAGGGAGGGGCCCAGGGCGCCAAGTGATAAGCAGAGTAAGAGTCTAAACTCTAGTCCTGGGGCACGCACCATGGCTGGGAGGGCCAGGGGCCCATGTGGAGCCCCCAGGTCTCCTCCCACCCTCCACAGCCCCAGCGCAGCCCCGCCTTGGCTGGGTAGACCTGGGCTGCAGGCTGGTGCTCAGGCCTGGGCTGCTGCTCTGCTCTTGACCCTGGCTGGGTCCTGCCCTCCTGCCCTGCCTGGCGAGGCTCTGCCCAGACTCCTCAGGAATGCAGGGGGAGGGGTGGTCAGTTAAGAGGGGACCTGGGACCCAGCGGTGGCTGGGACAAAGAAGCCACGTGTCTCGACTCTTGCTGCACTCCTGGGCTGGACCTCAACTGGCAGAGCCATGGGGTGGCTCTGGAGTGCTGTGTGACCTTTGGTATGCAGCTGCCCATCTCTGGTTTCCTGGGATGCAAAATGGAGTTCCTGAGCCTGGGAGCTCAGGCAGGGAGCCTGTTGACTTATGGCAGGGGGAAGGAGAAGTGGGGGGCCAGCCTCCTAGCGGGCTCTTCTCCTTGCCTCCTCCCTCGGCCTCAGGAATCGCCTTAATTACAGCGCTAGCCTTGCTGTGCTTCCTGCCATAAACCCAGGAATCTAAATTAGAAGGCAGAAGGCTGGCTCCCCTGCCCTCCGACCCCCCAACTCTGCTGGGAAGCTCCCCTGGAGACAGGCCATCCATGGGGGGCTAACTACAGAGGTATCCAGTACCCAGGAGGAGGGTAGGCGTCTGTCCACAGGCTCCTCACGCCTGGTCCCGTACGGTGCTCAGTGTGAGCCGGGAGCCGTGCCAGACTGACAGCAGGACTGATTTGCAGAGGAAACTGAGGCACTTGCCGGCCTCTCCCAGGGCGATGGCGGCCGAGCTGCTAAGACCCAGCTGTAGCTCCCAGCTGGGGTTGGCCACCTCTGCAGAAGGCAGGGGTGGCTGGAGGGACAGAGGAGACAGTGCCTCTGGGGCCAGGCCGCGGTGGAGGGGCACTGGGAGCAGAGCTGGCTTCTCCAGCAGGCCCCGGGCCTGTCCCCTGTGGCTTTGCTCGCTGCTCCCCCAGGACCTGGCTGCCCCGGGGCCTCCTCAGACCCAGAGAGAAACCGTGCCTGGATGGTGTGTCACCGTGGATGTGGGACGGCATGTTTACCATCACGTGCCTTCGAGGGCACAGCTGTTTGTGTGTGCTGCTGCGTGTGACGGCGGGCGTGCGCGTGTGCATGCGGTGGGGAAGTGAGGTCATGCGGGCAGCTGGAGCTGAGCTCGTCCAAACCACTGGAGCCACTGGGGGAGAGAGACGGGGCTCAGAGAGGGAGGCTGGAGGGACAGTGAATGAGGCTGGGAGACGGAGGGGGCCGGGGCAGAGGGAAGAGACAGACAGGATGATGGAGGGCGGCCCAGGCAGTGGTGGTGTGGGGGGGGACACAGAAAGTCCCAGGAGGCTGCCAGAGGGAGGACGGGTTTGAGACCGAGGGAACCAGAGACCCAGAGAGCACCCGCAGGGCAGAGGCTGGTCAGCCCCGGGGCTCCGCCTCCCTCTCTGTGCTGCTTGTACTCTGGCTGGTGGCTCTGAGATCACGCACCTGGAGGGATATTTTGAGGGTGCTTGTTCCACATGCCGGGGGAGGGGGCATCTCAGGATAAAGGGCTCCTTGAGGTCCAGTGGGTGGCCCCAGAGGTGGCCTCAGGTGAGACCCAGGGCCTGGAAAGGAAGAGGAGGGGCTTTGGAGCACAGGAAGGACTTTGAATGAGGCTGGTGTGGAGTTGGTTCAGGGCCACTCCGAGGCAGGACGGGTCCAGGGACCACATGCCCACTTCTCGCCAGCCCAGTCTCAGCCCTCCTTTGACCGTACATTTGTCCACCTCTTAGAAGTGGCCTATAAGGGCCCCCCAGGTCCTGGAGCCTGCCTGTCTTTTCATCTCCCACATGCTCCCTGACCTGGTGTTTTTCAGCTCTCTGGCAACTTTGCCCCACTCACAGCGGACATTTGGCACTGAAGATTTTCTTGTCACAATTGGAGGTGGGGTAGTGTTACTGGTGGCTAGCAAATAGAACCCAAGGATGCTGGTAAACATCCCCGGACAAAGAATTACTCAGCAAGCTAGCCCCTCTTCTGTTCTGAACATGTCACATTCATTCCTGCCTCAGGGCCTTTGCACTTGCTGTTACCCCTGCCTAGAATACTCTTTCCCCAGATCATCATCCAGCTGCCTTCCTCTCATTTTGGAAGAATCTGCTCAAATGTCACTTCCTTAGAGCAGTTTTCCCTGACATGTCAGGTCCTCCTCCACTGTATTACAAACCCATGATTACCTCCTTCCCCCAAATCACGAGGCTCTTTCGTCTTTATTTGGATCCTTATTTGTTGTTGTCTGTGAGCTCGATGATGGCCAGGACTTGCCTGGCTCTCAGTAGTGCTCAGACAGCAAGTACGGAGTGATGAGGTGGAAAGTTCATTTAGAGCCACCAGGAAGTGTCACTCGGAACACTTTGCATATTAACTCATTTCCGTAGTCCCTGTTTCACAGATGGGGAAGCGGTGGTTCAGAGACGGCAAGTGACTTGCCCAAAACGACACAGCTCGTTGATGTCTGAGGTGGGATCGGGAGGCAGCCCACCTCTCTATAAGTGTGAATTGTCCCTAGGAAGCACATCCCCAGCAGCAATAGGAGTCCCTGAGAAAGTCCCCCCGCCCCCAGGGCTGGCCACTGCTGTCAGAAGAGCTGTGGACTCTAGACAGAAGGGGCCCCTCTCCACTCCAGGTCCAGGAGACAAGCGGGGAGACTCAGGTGTTGGGCTCTCCTCCTGGGGAGCCCAGGTCTTCTTCACCATGCTGGGCCACAGGCGCCACCCTCAGTCACTGTTGATGGGCCCAGGCACTGGCCATGCCAGCTTGTGACAACCTTGTCCTCCTCCTGCTGACCCAGAGTGGCACAGGAGGCCCCTGAGGACTGGGGAGGTGGCGTCCCTTCCCCTGGCTGCCCAGTGGGCGAGGTAGCCGGTGCTAAGCTCTGCACTGGGGACTGTGCAGCAGTGAAGGAGCACGCCCCCTCCCCAGCTGGCAGGCTGGATGATGCACTGCAGCCACCAGAGATATGACAGCAGGGACTGCTGAACCCAGGGCTCTCCGGGAAGCCCAGGGGCCAGCTGGGAGCCCACGCCTTTGGAGTTCAGCGAGGAACTTGGAAGTCAATTTGCTGTCCAGCTTCAGCCCAGGGGTCTCCGCCAGCCAGGGCCCATTGACCGCCCTCTTCCCATAACCCGGCGCCCCTCCTGCCAGGCAGCGGCCCCTCCTCAGCCATCCCACCTACTGTATGGCTCTGCCCCAATCTTCCCAAACTCCTTTCCTTGTCCTCGCCCGCAACCTCTCCAGGGTCCATCAAGTGATAATCTGGGCCTGGCGTCTGCCAGGGAGGCCCTGGCTCCCATCCATGCATCCAACGTGATGGCTGCAGCTCCGTCACTAGAGCCACAGGCGGAGTCAACATTTTGCCTCACCGCTTGCTCAACGTGTGACCTGGGGCAAGTTCCCCCATCTCCATGAAGATAAGATGAAGATAAGCAGGGGCTTGGGAGGCCTGGCCGGGATGAGCGCCCAGCTTGGGGTAAGTGCTCAATCCATGCGGGTGTTCTGGTTTTATTCCTCCTGAGAAAATGTCCCTCAGGTCCGTGGGGACCCATGGAGGAAAGGATTGTCACGTCTGGAAAATTAGATTCTGACTGCTAACAGCAACCTCCTGACCAGAGAGGACCCTGTCCTGAGGGCCTCCTGTGGGGAGAAGCCCGGGAGGCACAGGTTCCAGTAGTGGCTTGTCACTGAGCTGCCCGTGACATCAGCAAGTTCCCTGCTCTGGCTGACTCAGGCTCCTTGAACAATGACCGGTTGGCTGGGTTATCCTAGGACCAGGACCTTGAAGGCTGCCTGAATTTGAATCCAGACTCTGCCACTAACTAACTGTGACCAGAGACAAGCTACCTCTCTCTGCCTCAGTTTTCACCTGGGAAATGTAACAATTATAGCGCCTGGGATGCCAGGAGGAATGAGGGAGTTAGACCGTGAAAATCACTTAGGACACCCTTGATGGGTGGTGGGCTCAACATGTCTTGTAGTTGTTGTTGTTAGGTGCCATCAAGTCGGCATCTAACTCATAGCGACCCTGCGTACCACAGGCGAAACACTATTGTCAGTGCTTCTCTGCTGTTCATAGAGTTTTCAATGGCAGATTGTTTTTTGGGAGTGGGTTGCTGTGTCCTTGTCCCAAGCCTATAGCACCTGGTGTTCCCAGGCGGTCTCCCATCCAAGTACTAACCAGGCCCGACCCTGCTTAGCTTCTGAGATCTGACGGGATTGAATGCCACAGAGCTACGGCTGCAGGCCAACATGGGTTAGCAGTCAGCAAACACAATCACAGCTGATTTTCCAAACCTCACGATATCACTCCCACACCGCAGTATTTACCTTTTTACAATATAAGGCTGGAGAGGTAAGTGAGGTATAGAGTCCTTGCCTAGATGTGTGAGGCCCTGAGTTTGATCCCCAGCACCATAAAAAAAATCAAACAAATGACATATTTCAGTGGTTTTTATCATATTCAAAGCTTGTGCAACCATCACCAGTGTCTAATTCCAGGACGCTGTCATCACCCAGAGATGAAACCCTACACCTATTAGTCACGCCTCGTACTCATCCCTCAACCCTGGTGATCACTAATCTACTTTCTGTCTCTAGGATTTGTCCACTCTGCACACTGCGTATACGTGGAACACACAGTATGTGTGTAAGTGGCCTCTTTCACTTCCTCTCAGGTTTTCAAATTCATTCATGATGTGCCAGGCAGCAGTACTTCGTTCTTTTGTTTTCTTGTTTTGTTTTTGAGACTAGGTCTGGCTACGTAGCCAAGGCTGGCCTTGAACTTGAGACCTTCCTGCCTCACTCAGCCTCCCAAATGCTGGAGACACAGGTATGTGCCACCGCACCCAGTTACTTCATTTTTTATGGCTGAATCATTTTCTGTTGTATGGACATGCTGTGTTTTACTCGGTATCCATCAGTATACGGACATTTTCTTTATGGCTGCTGTGAATAATGCTGTTGTTAACGCTGTGTCGAAGTTATCGTGTGAACATATGTTTGTCATTCTCTGAGGTGTTGGTGGGAGTGGAGTTGCTGGATCATACGGAACTGCCAAACTGATTTCCAAAGTGGTTACCCTGTTGTACATTCCCACCAGCAAGGCACGAGGGCTCCAGTTTCTCCCTAGCCCTGATGGCACCTGCTATTGTCTGTCTTTTTGGTTGTGGCCATCTTAGTGGGTGTGAAGTAGAATCTCCTTGCAGTTTTGATTTCTATTTTCCTAATGATTAATGATATTGTCCTAGTTCAGGCTGCTTTAACAAAAATACTATAGATTGGGTGACTTAACTGAAATCTATTATTTCTCACACTGCGGGACCTAGGAAGTCTAAGATGGAGGGGCAACACAGCTGGATGCTGATGAGGGCTTTCTTTCTGGTTCACAGAAGGCTGTCTTCTTGCTATTTTCATATGGTGAAATTGTGTGGGGGGGCACACTCATGTATCCTCTTTGAGGGCACTAGTCCCATTCATGAGGGCTCCACCCTTTATGAATTTTGGCATACAGGGTATATATGGTGTGAGGTAGAGGGGCAATTTCATTATTTTGCATGCGAAAAGTTCAGTTGTCCCAGCATAATTTGTTGAAAACTATGCCCTCATTGAATTTTCTTAGCACCTTTGAAAATTCAATTGAGCATAAAGGTATATGAGTTTACCTCTGGACTCTCAATTATATTCTGTTGTTGTATATGTCTGTCTTCATGACAGTTCCACAGTCTTGATTACTGTCGCTTTGTACTGAATTTTGGAATCAGGAACTACCAGTCCTCCAAATTTGTTCTTTTTATGGGTCCCTTGCATTTCTGTACGAATTTTAGGATCAGCTTGCCCATGTTTGAGCCTGTGATTCTCAGGCCACGATTTCTGATAATTCCAACATTAAAAGTCATTATGTTCAATCTCTGTTGTCTTTTGTTTGTGCTGATTCTCGCTCATAGTGTTTTATTTCCTTGTATGCCTAGTTACCTTTGACTTCTCTGCTCACTGCATTTGAAAACTATTTCTGAGAATAATTTGTGGCCTAAGATGATAATACCTCCCTTCAGACAAGTTTTTTGTTTGCTTCTACCAAGCCCCCGGAACATTGCTAATTCATGCCATTTTAATTCAGGTTCAAATCTTGAGGGCTTCTGATTTTTTTTTTTTTTTTTCAGAACTAGGAAGTTGAACACAGGGCCTTTTGCATGCTAGGCAAGTGCTCGGCCACTGAGCAGCACTCAAGCCCCCTTTTCATTTTTTATTTTGAGACAGGGTCTCGATAAGTTGCACAGGCTGCCTCTGGCCCCGAGATCATCATCCTTCTGCCTCAGTCTCCCGAGTTGCTAGGATGATAAGCATGTGCCACAACACCCAATGAGTCTTGAATTTCCTTAATCACCCATGTGCCTGGGCTCAAAGCTTAGTTTTCTTTTGGTTCACCCTTATTCTGAAGATGTCTGAGGTTAAAGATGATATGGGGTATCATCTTACTTGTTATCCAGTTTCCCCTATTCCTCACGAGGCCATCAGAACCACAGCTTAGTTTCAAAGCTGTTTCTTCCAGATTGGCAAATGTTCTCAGGGAAAATGTCTCCCACACTTGGCATTTCTGTCTGGATTCTTGCCTTCAACTACTTTGTTTTTGTTAGGTGGCGTTGAGTTGTATCCAACTGATAGAGACCTTATGTACAACTGAATGAAACGTGACCCAACACTGTGCCATGCACACGATCTTTTTATGTTTGAGCCCAACACTGCAGTCACTATGTTTCTTCCATTCTGAGTCTGCCATATCAGCAAAAGGAGGTCTTCATGCCCACCATGAATGTCCACTCTACCTTGAGGAGGCAACTCTTCCCTAGTTGTTTCTTGAGTGCCTTCCAGCACTCATTTTCCAGCACACTATTGGACAGTACTTCTCTGCTATTCATAGGGTTTTCAATGGCTAATTGTTTGGGGAGTGGTTCTACTGGGACCTTCTCCCTGTCTTAGTCTGGAAGCTCAGCTGAAACCTGTCCACCATGGGGGCCCCTGCTGGTATCTGAAATACCAGTGGCATAGGTTTCAGCATCACAGAATCATGGAAGCCCCCACCGCAGAACAAGCTGACAAATACCAGGGGGTCTAATATTAAACTTCCTTGTTAATTTTTGCTTTTGTTTTGAGTCAAGGCTCTGTTTTCCAGGCTGATCTTAAACTCCTGGATTTAAGTGATCCTCCTGCCTCAGCCTCCTTAGCAGCTAGGATTATAGGTGTGTGCTACCAAGCCTGGTTTCTATCTTGTTAATATTTCGATAGTCTGAAAAAGATGATTTTTTAGAAGCTGGGTATGGTTGCACACTCCAGGAATCCCAGCACTTGGGAGACTAAGGCAGGAAGATCATGAGTTCGAGGTCAGCCTGGGCTACATAGTGAGACCATGTCTCAAACAAAACAAAACAACAGCAAAAAAAGAGAAAAAAAACACTTTACTTTTTTTTTTTTTTTTTTAATCAACTAGGAATTTAAATTGTCCTCAGCAGGAATGTTGGTCCAGGTTACTGATCTCATCATTACCTGAAGTGGAAGACCCTCCAAAGCTATAATTTCCCACTAGCATCTCCTTGTCTTTGTCCAGGCTGTGACCCACCCAGAATGTGGCCTCTCTACTCATCTCAGGCTCCCTAATCTCAAAGCCCTGGACAGATCTTTGCCACTATTAGCCAATACAAATCAAGGTCCCTTGCTCTCAGTTCCTTAAGGTCTTCTAGTCCCTACGGGCCACATTTCCATCACGGTGGTCACTCAATAACCATTTATGTGGCACCCACTGTATGCCAGGCCAATCTAGGCACTGGGAATTCAGCTGTGAACAAGATGGAGGCTGTCCGTGACCCTAGAGGAGGGTAACAGACAGCTGGTTATAACCCAGTGTGGTCAAGGTTGAAAGGGGGAAGCAGATGGAGCCATGGGTTCATTGCAACCAGTATCCAACCAGGGGAGGCTTCCTGGAGGAAGTAAAATTCAAGCTGAGGCTGGAAAGATTCATAACAATCACAGAGCAAACAGGGATGAGGGAGGGAAGGGTGTTCCAGGCAGAGGGAAGGGCATTTGTGAAGGCCTGGAGGCAGATGAGGGGAGAAAAAGGGGTGAAGTGGGAGGCAGGTCAGGATCCCTGTCAGGCTTTATGTAAGGAGCAGAGGACTCCACACTCAGGCCAACCCAGCTCCCATGGTCTTCCGGGCTAAGCTTCTTCCCTTTCTGGAAGGTCACTGTCCTTGGCTGGCATCTCAGTCCCTCAGCTCCACTCTCTCCCCACTCCTGCCTGGGGCAGAGTGAAGGATGCCACATCCCCTTGTCCCGGAGGGCAGGATTTGGGGCTGAATGAGGCCACAGAGACTCTTCCTCAACCACCCCCAGCACTGTGTCCTCTGTCCTCCGACAGCCCTGAGGCTCTGCCGGGCCTTCCTGCAGCACGTCCGGCTCCGTCCTGACCGTCCTGTTTGCCTTGGATGTGGTCCCTGATCCAGGCAGTGAGGAGGGACGGGGTGAAAGGACCCAGATCCCTGAACCCTGAGCTCCCCGCAGTGACCATGAGCAGGCAGGGGTCTAGTGCCTGGGGACAGACCCCCAGCCTGAGGGCAGGCCAGTGCCAACTCTGGAAGAGAAGGGCTGGGGGAACCCTCGGGGAACCAGGGTCGAGGGTGGGGAGACCGTGCCTCTGCCCTGCCTACTGAAGGCTTTACAGCAAGGAGGGGAGCAATGGTGGGTGGGGACCGATCTCTTCAGCCATTTATCCCACTCAGTCCCACCCCACTCCGTTGGCCAGATGGAGAAACTGAGGTGCAGATCACGTGACAAATGAGAGGCAAAGGCAACTGAAGCCCGGTCTCCTGACTCCCAGCTCCCTTCCTCCAGCCTCTGCAGGCAGGTGTCTGATACCCACAGTGGGTATGGGCCGAAGGTGTCATAGGTCACAGCTGGGCTAGAGTAGCCGGGGCTGGCAGGAGCTGCAGGGCCAGCAAAGTGTAAACCTTCAGCAGTCCCTAGCAGAGCCTGGAAACAGGCTTCCTGGGAGCAGCAGACGGAGCTGAAGGCTCCTCTCCAGCCCTGCCATGCATCGTACTATAAATGACATTTTCCTGGCTCGTGGCTCTGGAGGTATCAACAAAATGGGCTGAAGAAAACAGGTCTTGTTCAGTTGCAAGACTGTGTCCCACGCCTTCTAGCCAAAGACCCCCAGACACACCTGGCCACAGCTGGCTGTCCTGCTGTTTGGAATAGAGGCGGATGTGCAGCCTGGGAAATGTGGGGTGTCTGACCACGAGGGTCTGAGGAAGAACTTAGATAATTCGGGCTTGCACTGGATGCTTTTGGGGGGTGCCAGGAAGTGGAGCTTTGCTTTGGATCGGACGCTGTCACACAGCAGAGGTGATTATATGATTGGGAATCTTAGTGATTTTTATCTAGAAGGGAAGAGAAATGAATTGAAGCTAAAGCAGCCGTCACTCATCTGGCCAAGATAGAGGCTGTTTGGCCGTTTGTGTGGTTTGGACCAGGTCCATTTTTATGTCTGCATTCAGATGCGATTGCAGCGCGGTCTTATTTTTTATCTTGATCCACCACAGTCCTGGAGTGGCCTTGTCTGGTGCTGGTGATCTGTGAAATTGCTTCTGTGTGGCGGGATAGCACTTGGGCTGGGCTGTCAGGGGCTACTTCTTACTTCTGAAAAGAAGCAGTGTATGCCAGGCGCAGTGGTGCACGCCTGTAATTCTAGCGACTCGGGAGGCTGGGGCAGGAGGATTTGCAAATACGAGGCCAAAGGCAACCTGCATAACTTAGCGAGATTCTGACTCAAAATTAAAAGTTAAAAAATGGGCTGGGGGTGCAGCTCAGTGGTAGAGTACTTGCAAAGTATGTGTGAGGCCCTGGGTTCAACCCCCAAGTACCACACACACACATAAAAAGACAAGAATCAGACATGGAACCCTGGAGAGCCAGCTACACAACACAAGGTGCCCATGAGGGTCAGATGCCAGCTGTGCTTTTTCTATGGGCCCCAAGGCTGTGTAGGAAGCTCAGAGCTGGGTTCAAATTCTGACTCATGCCCTTGGACAAGTCATTTCTTCCCTTGCAAGATCATTTCCTCAGCACATACTTTAGGAACACCCACCTCAGGCCAGTGCCTTAAATCTCTGGGGCCCAGTTTACCCCTCTAGAAAATGGGAACATTGTTGGTACTTAGGATAAATGAGTGCCCACCTCCTGGGTGAAAAACCATGTGTCAAGCTTTGAGCACAGCATTGGGCATGTACCACCTACACTTCCCAGGGGCCCCCACACCTCCCTGACCCCCTCTGCCTCCTAGGGTGCCTGTCAGCAGAAAAGTAGGAGAGGCCATTTTGTGTTCAGCCTGCTCTGGAAAGCAAGCCCCCTGCCCCTAGGAGCCTGAGATCCCAGTTGGTCCCCAGGGACCGGGGCTGCACACAACAGCTGGAGGGATCCTGTGGTCCCAGCCCCTCTGCCCGCACTTCCAGCTGCTCCCGGAGACTGGACCACACGACATGGCCACATGGCCGGGAGAGGGCCCCGCTCTTTAGAACTGTCCTGCAGGAAGCCAGGCACAGGGCCTTCCCCCGTGGGCAGGATGCTGCCTGTCCTGGGCCCCGTCCGACACTCTGGATGCCGTGGGGGCCATTCCAGCACTGATGGCCTCTGGTTCTCCTGCTTCTCCAGAGCAGCCCAGAGGATGAGGGGAGGCGCAGGGAGGCAGAGAGGGCACCAGGGCTGTGGGGGTGGAGGAGGGCATGTGCCGTCCTGCCTTCTGCAGGCGTGGAGGAGGGGTGGTGACGAGGAGGTGTGAGACCTGCACAGAGGGAAGCTTGTCTATCTGCTGGAGGGGGCGGGGGAGGGGAGCCCTTGACGCAGGCCTGAGAGGCGTGGGCAGGAAGAGTGCTCCCACGTAGGTGTGGGTATGTCCTTACGTGGGGGCAGGGCTCTGACCGCAGGGTGGGTACACGTGCGTGTATAATGCCCCCCACCTCCATAGGTAGGCCCAGGGTAGGATTCAAAGTAGCCTGGCTTAGTTCCCAGGTGAGCTCTTTCCTGGCTCTGTGGCCTTGGCCAGGTGTCCTGCCTTCTCTGAGCCTCATTCACCCACTCCACAAGTTCGCCTTGAGATTATGCAGAGTGCTAGATGCAAAGAAGGAAGAGAGGCTCCAAGCCTTCCTGCAAATGGCGATCTAGCCTCAGTTTCCTCAACTTTAAAATGAAAGTGTTAGCTGGGCATGGTGGTGCACCCCTGTAATCCCAGCGACTCAGGAGGCGGAGGCAGAAGGATGGCAAATTTGAGGCCAGAGGCAACCTGTGTGACTTAGTGAGACACTGTCTCAAGGTCAAAAAAAAAAAAAAATAGCCAGGCATGGTGGTGCACGCCTGTAATTCCAGCGGCTCTGGAGGCGGAGGCAGGAGGACCGCAAGTTCGAGCCAGAGGCAGTCTGCGTAACTTAGCAAGACCCTGTCTCAAAAAAGTAAAAAAATGGGCTGGGGGGTGCAGCTCAGTGGTTGAGCACTTGCAAAGCACACAAGCGCAAAGCCTGGGTTCAACCCCCAGTACCACAAAAAATAAAAATATAAATATAAAAATAAATAAATGACCTGGGCGTGCAGCTCAGTGGTGGAGCATTTGCAAAGTATATGTGAGGCCCTGGGTTCAGCCCCTAAATACCACAAAGTAAAAAGGAAGGGGTTGACTCAAGCTCTCTGGGGGAGGTGGGGGAGGTGGGGGAGATCTGCTTTCCTCCCCCTGTGGAAACCATGGAGCCGCACCCTTCTTCCAAGGGCCACCCTCTCAGCTGGGGGAAACAGGAAGCCAAGAGGTGCCCTCGGGGCATGTTGCAGCTCCCACGAGGCTCTTGCTCCATCTGGTCTTGGGTCCTGAGTGGCCACAGCATTTAGGTGAGTGGGGCGGAGGGGGGGGCTCAATTCCAAGAGCCTTGGCGCATCTCCAGCACCAGCCAGGGGAGGAGGGAGGGGTGGGTCTGGAAGACAAAGATGCTCTGTGGCCCCAGTCTGTCACCCCCCCCACACCCCCAGTGTGGGCACAGGTGTGGGACAGAAACTCCACCAACAAGTTGGGACACCCTCGGTCCCCTGGGCGGGGTTGCAGGGAGGGGGCTGGGCAAAGGGCAGAGGAGGCAGCTGCCAACTTCCCACTGGGCTGCTGTTTACACCCAAGCCATGAACTGGCTCTTGGCTCCATTGCCTTCTCCCCGGGGCAGGTGTGCCAGGGCAGGCTGGTGGGCTTCTGCCTGGCTCCCATCGGCATTCAAGGCTCCAGCCCTGCTGGGTTTGGGCACCAGAGGGGATGGCCGGAGGGCAACTCTAGTCCCTTGCTGGAAGCAGGTGGGCGCACAGCAGCCCTGCTGAGTAGGTGGGGCGCAGCTCTCTGCACAGCTAGCTGGCGAAGCTTGGGCACCCCTGGGTCAGAAAAGACGATACAGGCAGATGGAGTTGTTGAGCTCTCTTCCCACGTGGCGGGGCAGGGCTGGGTCTCACTGAAGCTGCCTCCACTGGCCAGCCAGAAGGCAAGGAAGTAGATGTGGCTAAGGCAGGAAGGACCCAGGTTAGACCCAGGTTAGACCCAGGAGGGTCCTTGCTTCCAGGATAGGTGCTGGAGTCAGAAGAGGAGCTCCCTGGGTTACTGGCCTGGTCCCCCTGGGGACCTGCCTCTGGTGTGGGAGGGAGGCGGGAAAAGAGGTTAAGAGGGATGGGAGGAGGGGACTGGACCTCCCTCCTGCAAGCCAAGAGAAGCACCTGGCTCCTGTGCACATCCACCCACCCATTCGCTTCCACACTGCAGAGAACCAATGCTTGAGACAGAATTGCAGGATGATCATGAGCACGTTCCATTGGCCTCTTGAGCCTCAGTTTCCCCCTTCTATATGATAGGCTGGGAGAAGGACCCGGCAGCCCACTCCCAAAAATCAATCCATCATTGAAAACCCTATGAACAGCAGAAAAGCACTGACAATAATGTTGCACCTGTTGTACGCAGGGTCGCTGTGAGTCGGATACCGACTCAACGGCACCTAAGAACAACAACAACAACATATGATGAGCAGAAAGCATCCACCTCTCAGGGATTGTGTGAGATCAAACGGTATCCATCAGCTGTCAAATGTACCAGGCACTTCACGCCTGGCAGGGCCCTGCCCAGGGGCTCTTTTATTCCTGTCCTCAGTCCTCTGAGGCAGGTGCCATTAGAGTCCCATCTAATAGACAAGGAAATTGAGAGTCAAGGGAGCCCCAGGGTAAGCCAGGAGACGTCTGTCCATGCTGTGGTCTCTGTCCTCCTCCTCCATTGCAAGCAAGTGAGGCACAATTATGGACTGGCTCCAGACGTGAGCAGCTAAGCGTAGGGGTGCGGCCACCCGTGGCCGGTGGTTCTTGTCCCCTGTGAGAGCGTTCTCTTCCGGTGGCCTTCCTGGATCTCGTTTCCTCAAGCTATGGCTCTCAGAGGCAGAATCGGCCACCACTGCTGGGGACATGGGGCACTTGTGCCCAGGTCCCCAGCTGAAGCTCTGCCCAATGCCCACCACGCCCAAGCTCCCAGGGCCATCCTCTGCCCCCGGACCTGCTCTGAGGGAAACCTGCGTCCTGGCTGGGCCTCTGCTGTCCAGGTAGGAGCCTCCAGCCCTGGTCTCACAGCTGGGCACCAGGCTCTGGGTCCAGGAGAGAGGTTCTGACCTGCTTCCAGCCTCACCTCACCTTACGTTCAGTGAACAAGATGGATGGGGTTTGGTGCACCATCAGGGACATAGTGGGCCTCACCTCATGCCTGGAAGAGGAGCCGGACAGGAGCCCGGGAGGCCTGGCTCCAGCGCTCGCTCCTCCGTTTCCTTTCTTCCTATCATCCCCTTGGCCTCCATCAATCCTCCTCTCCGCTCCCTCCTTCCAGCCTGCTACTGATGCCCGTGCGGCCTCCTCTCTCACCCGGCCCTTCCCCATCCCCCCTGGCCCCCAGCCTCAACCCCAGCCCCTCCCTGCAGCCTCATCTGATCACTTCCCCCTGCACTGCACTGTCAATGGCTCCCTTTTGCCTCTTGGGGGGTCTGACATACAGTGTCTGCTCTGTGGTCATTGGTCCTCCGCCCCCTGGCCTGTGGGCCTTCTCCGTGCACCTGGTTCCTGGCCCTCAGCCCCACATGTAGAGGGGCCTCAAGGGCCTCAGGGACCCTGCCTTGCTCCAAGTACCATGGCAGGGAAGCTCTATAGCTGCTCAGCACCCTTTGCCTTGGGCCCCTAGGAGCCAAGCAGCCCCTGGACAGGGCTCAGCCCCCTTTCCCACCTGAATACCCATAAACCAGAGCCAATGATCAGGCAGGCTACTGCACGGTCACACCTGGGCCCGCATGTGCCCACTGGCCTGGCCGCCCACCACAGGCCTGCGGCGGCACGTCAGGATCACGGTGAGCCAACTGGTTGCCCCCTCAAAGGCAGGTTTGGGGCACATGCTGGTGCAGGGAAAGGCCTCCCCTTGGCCACTCCCTTCTCCAGCCTGGGAGGCCTCCGCCCATGCCCACCCCAGCAGGTTGTTTTCCAGGCACAGGGCCTGGCTCAGCCTCCAGGGCCTGCCAGTCACGTAGGCAAACTCGTTCCTCCTCTGCTGCTCAGGCTGCTGAGTACAGCAGTTTCCTGGCTGGGGAGAGCACAATGGAGCCTGCCCCAAGGGGCCCGCCCGCCCTGAGGTGGCGCCAGCCCAGCTGTCTCAGAGAGGAGTGCTGTGTGACCCAGGATGAGGCCCACGCCCTCTCTGGGCCTGAGGTTCACTCATGAGAAGTGAGGGGGTGAGGGGAGGTCATGTGAGGCCACTCTCCAATCACAGTAGCAGTGAACTTTCCCTGAGCACCAAGTACAGGCGGGCCCAGCAAGCCCACAGCCTCACAGTCCCTGGAGGCTGAGACAGAATGAGGTTCACTCACTTGGCCACAGCCAAGTCTCCCTTTTTGGTCTCAGTCTTAGGGTTTCTTGCCATCTCCTGCTCAGCAAGCTGCTTCCGGCCCCATCCTGCAGCCAGCCCCTCCTCCCAGGCTAGGGAAACAGGAGGAGGTGATAAGAGGTACAAATCGGATCAGAGGATCCCCGGGCCCAGGTGGTCCAGGCCTGCTGGCCCCAGCTGGTGGTGGAGAAGGTCAGGGAGCACTTGGGAGGCGGAGGAAGTGAGGGGCCAAGAGCTGCAACTGGACTTCAGGCCCACCCAGGAGGGGGTCAGCCAGTGTGTGGCCAAAAACTCGCTTGCCATGTCCCCCAGCCAGGGTGTTTCTGGGGCTGGGAGTCTGTGCCTTTCAGAGCTCTGTCCTGCCTCCCTGCCCGCCTCACCCCCACGGTTCCATTGCCCTTGGCAGGAACAACCTGGCTCTCGTTTCCAATCTGGGCCAGCACTCAAACCCGAAGTCTGGGACCCCGGGCCTGGCCCTGCACTGGGGACCTTGGCTACTCTCCCCACAAGGACGTGTCCCAGGACAGACAGATGGGCAGTCCAGACTCTACACACACACCCCCAGCTGCACCACGGGTCAACGTCTGCACAGATTTGAACCCAGAAAATCGGGTACCCGGAGGAGGACCTTCCTCCCAGAGAGGGTTCTGGGAAGACGCGGGGAAAATGCCCTCCGTATGCAGGCCCTGGGGAGGAAGGGGCCTCTGTCCCCAGGGCTGCTTCTCTATCCTCCTTGTCTTTGGTTACTTGACTGACACCACCACCCCCAGCCTTCCAGGATCACCCTTACCCTTGCTCAGCCCTGACCTCCATCCTGCCCTAGCCAGGCCCTGGGATGTCACAAAAGCCCAAGGTCCCCAGGGGGACCAGTCGTAGGCAGAGCCCCTGCTGATCCTCCGTCTCTCCTCGCCTGCACCGATGTAACAGAGGGAGAGCTCTCACCTGGCGCATTCTTATTGTTGTTGTTGGGTGCCGTCGAGTCATGTCCCACTCATAGCGACCCTTATAGGGTTTTCAGTGGCTGCTTGTTTCGGGATTGCCTCGGGAGTGCATTGCCACATCCTTCTCCCATTTTGGGGTG
>VMDO01013767.1:36710-57040 GCA_007922755.1 Pedetes capensis | reverse complement strand
ATCATTTTAATATTAGTACTAAAAAATTAATAAGATAATTTATTTTTTTGTATGATGGCCTTGAAATCTGTTTTGAAATAAATTTTGTTGTACATACTTAAGGTATACAATATGATGTTATGGGATATATGACAGTAAAATGGAGTACAATTGTTACTACAATGAAGCAAATTAATATATCCATCATTTCATAGATACCTTTTTTGTTTTTATAGCAAAGTCAACTAAAAACTACTCATTTAGCAGTAATTAACAATAGAATTGTATTAACTGGAGTCTTCTTTCATATATTAGATTTCTAGACTTGTTTTGGGAGATTTTTGTTTGTTTTGAGACAGTCTCACTGGCCAGCCCAGGCTGGCCAGGAACTCACTATATAGAAGCTGGCCTTGAACTCACATCCATCCTCCTGTCTCAGTCTCCTGAGTGCAGGCATTACAAGGTGTGCACCTCTGTGCTCAGCCTAATTTCCAGGTTTTTAAAACTGAATGTCATTTAATATCTTTCTATAACACATTCTGGGATTGGGTTTAGTTCAGTTGGTAGAGTGCTGCTCCACACTCTCTGAGGACCCAAGTTCAAACTCCAGTACCTCAAAGGACGTAGCGATCCACTCCCAAAGCAATCCCAAAACAAATGGCCGCTGAAAACCCTATGAGGGACGCTATGAGTCAGACTTGACTTGACAGCATTTAACAACAACATAATAAATACTTCTAATCTCTAAACTAGACAACTTTAAATTAATATTTGTATTTTTAAACTATTTGCACATTTTATTTTATCCTATATGGCAATATACAATGCACATACCATTTAGCACTGAAAATTACAGTTTTACATTAAAATATAGATTAAATTTAAACTACAAAATAAAGAATAAAAATTATTTCAAGATCACAGATTTTCCAATGGTGTATTAATTTTAAGAAGTTATACTTTTTTTTTTTGAAACAACTTATTTCTGATTTTACTAACTAAGTCTTATTCTCTTGTATGGAGGGAAAAAGGGCTTATCATCATCATATTTTCCTATCATTTGAAAGAATAAAAAAGTATGAGAAGACAAAACAGGCAAGAATAGAACTAGTTTCTTTCCTATATTTCAATTCTAAGTACAAAACAGAATACTATATAATATTGAATATAACAGTAGATAGGTGAATTGTACCCCAAGATTTTTAGCTCAAAGGGACAATGCTTACTTTTACACGTACATGATATAAACAGAATGACGTAAACATTACCTAATCTTTTCAGAAAATAACATTCAAAAACTCCTCTATTGAAATAAACAGTCCCATGTTAAAGAATCTCTATTCACAGCTTAAAACTGTCTGACTTTTTTGTGTACTTAAAATCACAAGATAACAATGATAGCTTTGATCCACAGTTGGAGGCCATGGCTGTCTGCATATTAACTGATATTTTCAGGGTGTTATCAGAAAGCTTGATCATACCACCCTCAGTAATGTAACATATCTATTGCCATACTGTTTTCATTAGTGCTCCCATACATTCAAAACTACACAAAGGGACTTCTTACAAAGTTCATTTGTCTCCTGTGCCAGAGAAGATATTTAGCAATAAAACCAAAAGGTTAACTGTCAGCCTGTCACTATTATAACACAGAAACACATCAGCTTACTTAAAATGTTCTCAAAAATATGTTCACACCATTTATATCTGTATTTGGTCAATTTGAACAACTTCATCAATGTCTCATATAGTTCATCTGAGGGCTTTTTATTATAGTTTTTATTTTTTCCTTTTGATTCTGTCAAAAGTTCATGTGTCAGGTACCGAGGTCTGGCTTTTACATATACATCATCCCATATTATTCTGATTATGGTCTCCTCTAGGAGTTAACAATGCTAGAATCAAAATGACTTTATTACTAACAGCTGAGTCTTTTTCTAGGCTAACAATATAACTCAGCCGCACATAAGAGGATACTATAAAACAATTATTTATACTATGAAATCTGAAGATTAGTGCACATTATTAAATGTCTTTTGTTCTTTGACCACTCTTAAAACAGATCTAACAATAAATTTAAGTACAAAACATCTTTAAAAAAAAAAGTCAATGCTAAAATTTTTAGTGTCACCAGAGAAACGGGCAGTTCAAATCATGTCTAAGTCATAAATCATAAATATGAACAATCACTATATACACTTAAAAATTATGACTTTAAAATGCAAAATAAAGCAGCTTTATAAAATAATCCACTAATATTTTAATATGATTCAAGATAAAGAGTCAACATATACGATTCAATATAGGACACTTAAAAAAAACTACCCTGGGTAGCCCTGGGGCTGGGGATGTAGCTCAGTGATAAAGCACCTGCTAGCATGCACAAGGCCATGGATTCAAACCCTAGCATGACCACCACCACCACCACCAAAAACTCCCGTAACTGGCCTTTTAACCCACACAAAATGCCAAAGGTATTTCACCTGTCCTCTGATAAGTACAATTCAACAAAGCAAAATCAGCAATAGAAACTCAAGATATAACACACATTGCATCTCTCCAAAAAGCTCAATACATGCAGTACCCTTACCTGTTTCCGAAATGTATGTAACAGGATCTTGCCGTAATACTTTACCAGGCTTAGAAGACAACGGCAATTTTTCTGATTGTTTTTTGGGATTTTTTACATGTACTGTCTCCTCTGATTCTGAATCTGTATGAAAGGAAAATAAAACCTTGTAAATTATTATATTTTTACAGTAGTTATTGTGAACCACTTCCTCAAAGTCCTTTTCAAGACACATCTCTTTTGTGAATTCTCACAGGTTACTTTTATCCAATGATAAACCTATGTATTAGTTTCCCATGGTTGGTGTAACAAGTCACCACAACTTTTGTGGCCTAAACAACACAAATTTATTATCCTAACAGTTCTGGAGGAAGTCTGATAATGTCTCATTGGGCAAAAATCAAGGTGTCAGCATGGCTGTGTCCCTTTCTGGATACATTGAGGAAAAAAAATCATGTCCTCGTCTTTTGCAGTTGCTAGTGGCCACCAGCATTGTTTGGCTTATCGTCTTCTTCCATCTTCAAAGCCACCAACATCAACCATAGTCCTTCTCATGCTGTCCTCTCTCTGATTCTCTGACCTTCCTACACAGTTAATCTCTAATTCTCTTCTTCTGCCTTCTTACTCCTTGGGCACACTGAGCCCACCTGAATTATCAAGCATAACCTCCCTACTTTAAAGTCATCTGATTACCATTTGCAACTTTTATTTTGTTTTGCCATGTAACCCAATATATCTACAGGTGTGATGGTTAAGCTCAGCGGGCAACTTGATTAGACTGAGAAGTGCCTTGTTGTTGGTGTTGTTAGGTGCTATCGAGTCGTGTCCGACTTACAGCAACTCTCATAGGGTATTCAATGGCAGATTTTTTCGGGATTGCTTCGGGAGTGGGTTGCCACGTCCTTCTCCCATTTCTGCGGTGCTGGGAATCCAACTGGGACCTCAGAGACTGCAGAGTGGCGCTCTACCAACTGAGCTAAATCCCAGCCTGAGAAGTGCCTACATTAGCAAAATACACCTGTAGGTGTGTCTGTGATGACATTTTCAAAGGAGATTAACTAAGTGGGAAGACCTGCCCTGATGTGAGTGGCACCATTCTATAGACTGGGTGGCCAGAAGAAATAAAAGGGGAAAAAGTAGACAAGCACCGTGGTGCAGACCTGTAATCTCAGCACCTTGGGAGCCAGAAGCAAGAGAATCAAGAGTTCAAGGCTAGAGTAGGTCTACAAAACTTAGCAAATGATTCAAAATAAAAAGTAAAAAATGGGCTAGAGATGCAGGCCAGTGGCAAAGCACTTGTGAACTCCACTTTCAAGGCCGTGGGGTCAATCTCCAAGTATCACAAAAGAAATGAAAGGGGAGTGAGAGTTGGGAATCAGAAAGCCCATGAACAAAGACATTCTCTCTCTGCTTCCTGGCCGCCATGATGTAAACTGCTCTGCTATGCCATGCCCTCCCCTCCATGATGGATTGAAACCTTTGAAACCTTGAGCCAAAATATATCTTCCCTCCTTTAAGTTGCTTTTTGCAGGTGTTTTGTCATAGCAATAGAAGTCTGACTAACACAGCAGGTTCTAGGAATTAGGAGTATGGACATCTTTGGGAGCCATTACTTTGTCTACAACAGCCTAATTGTCCAGACTAAATATAAATCAAGACAAAGTGTCAAAGACACCTAGCACAGTGTCTGGTACAAAACAGATGTTTATTAACTTATTGTCCTTCTCTTCCATGCAGTTAAAAGTCCTGTCTCATAGCCAGGTGTGGTGGTGCATACCTGTAATCCCAGCGACTCGGGAAGCAGAGGCAGGAGGATCACCAGTTTGAGACCAGAGGCAGTCTGTGTAATTTAGCAAGACCCTGTCTCAAAAAATAAAATGGGCTGGGGTTGCAGCTCAGTGGTACAGCATTTGCAAAGCATGCAAGTGCAAGGCCCTAGGTTCCACCCCCAGTATCACCAAAAAAAAAGGTTCTATCTCATACTGTTCTGAATAATATTAAACAATTAAAGTGCCAATTTTCCTAAAAAAGGAGACATTTGGAGAATAGAGATATGCACTTCAAATTCCTTACAATACAGACCAGTAAAATGCACTTAGTAAATATTCAGATATTTTCAGAACTGAGTCAGGCTACATTTTTAATTTTAAGAAATCACACCAGATAGCCAAGCACTGTGGTACACATGCCTGTAGTCCCAGTGTCTCAGGAGGCTGAGGAAGCACCATTGCAGGTTCAGGCCCAGAGGCAGGCAGCACAGTTTAGCAAGACCTATCTCAAAATAGGGCTGGGATTTAGCTCAGTTGGTAGAGCGCTGTGCTGCAGTCTCTGAGGTCCTGAGTTCAATTCCCAGCACCGCAAAAATGGGAGAAGGGCCTGGCAATCCATTCCCAAAGCAATCCTGAGTCAGCCATTGAAAACCTTATGAGGGTCGCTATGAGTTGGATACCGACATGACGGCACCTAACAAAAACAACAACAAACATCTCAAAATAAAAAAGAGAGCCGGGTGCGGTGGTGCACGTCTATAATTCCAGGGGGTTGGGGAGGTGGAGAGGCAGGAAGATCACAAATTCAGGACCAGAAACAGTCTGCATAATTTAGCGAGACCATCTCAAAAAGTTAAAAGAAAAAAAAAAAGGGCTGAGGGTGCAGCTCAATGGTCCAGCACTTGCAGAGCATGCAAGGGCGAGGCCCTGGGTTCAATCCCCAGTACTGCAAAAAAATAAAATAAAATAAAGTAAAATAATAAAAAAGGAATGAAGGCACAGCTCAGGAGTAGACCGCACAAAGCCCTGGTTCAACCCCCTAGTATTGCCGGAAAAAAGAAAAAAGAAAAAGAAAAAAGAAAAAAATATTTACACAAGGTAAAAAGCCAGATACAGTGGTACACACCAGTAGTCCCAGGTACTATGGAAACTGAGGCTTTGAGGCCAGCCTGCACAACACAGCAGGGCCACCTCAAAAAAGGAAATAAATAAGGCTGGGAATGTAGCTCAGTACTAGAGCATTTGCCTAGCATGCAAAAGGCCCTGGGTTAGGTCGTCAGCACTACAAAAATAATAATAAAATAAAGAAGTAAATAAAAATTAAAGAAAAAATTCACACCACATGGATTTTCTCCATAAAAGCAAAAACTGAAACATTCTGAATTCTAACATAATTTTACTATCATCTGGTGCATAATAAAAGACTAGGAGCTAGTGATATAGCTCAGTAGTAGAGCACTTGTCTACCATGCACACTTCAATCACCACCAAAAATACAATAAAAGTCATGAAAAATTCACATTCTTTCTTAAAACTATATTCAAAGAAGTCTTTAATTTACATTTATTCCTTTCTAAATACAACTAAAAAGGACAATCTTGCAGTCACACACAAAAATAAATTTTAGATCTTTGTTTTTAAAAGCAATACCCTAAAGCACTTTTTTAGAAACACAACTTGCAAGAACCTCAACTCAAAGAAAAAATTCATGTAAATGTTATTTCAAGTATGAGCTGGGAATGTAGCTCACTGGTAATGCACTTGCCTAGCATGTGCAAAGCCAAGTTCAATCTCCAGCACACACACACACACATACAAAGTATATATCACATTCAAAGTAAATTTGAGACATGCTATATATACTCTATTCTTCTCAAAACAAATTTAATGTATTAAAAGATTTAGTTCTGGTAAGTTCTACAGTTAAATAAAATCACTATAAGCTTTACTTGAGCACTGTTGTTCTCGTTAGGTGCCAACAAGTCAGGTGCAACTCATCATGACCCTATGAACAATTCTGCGCCAAGCATATGATCTTTTTTATGTTTAAGCCTATTGCTGCAGACACTCTGTCAATTCACCCAGTTGAGAGTCTTCTTTTTTACTGACTTGTCACTCTCCCAAACATTATGTCCTTCTCTAGGGATCAATTCCTCCTGACTACATGTCCAAAATATGTAAGATACAGTCTAGCCATCCTTGCTCCCAAACAGTACTCTGGCTACACTTCTTCTAGGACAGATCCATTGGCTCTTGTGGCATTCCATGGTATATTCATATTTGTCTCCAGTACCATAATTCAAAAGCATCAATTCTTCTCCTGTCTCCCTTATTCAATGCCCAGCCTTCACAACCATATAATGTGACTGAAAATACCATGACATGAGTAGGCACACCTTTGTCTTCAATGTGACATCTATACTTTTCAACACTTTAAAGAGATCTTTTGCCACAGCTTTTTCCAATGCAAGGCGTCTTTTGATTTCTTGACAGCTCCTTCCATGGGTGTTGATTGTAGAACCAAGTAAACCAAAATCTTGGACAACCTCAATCTTTTCTCCATTCATTGTGAGGTCACATACTGACCCAGTTGTAAGGATTTTTGTTTCGTTGATGTTGAGGCGTAATCCATAGTGAAGGCTGTGTTCTTTGATCTTCATCAGTAAATGTTTTAAATCGTCTTCACTTTCAGCATAATGCAGGTTGTTATTAACTCTTCATCCAATCATGATATGGGGTTGTTCTTCATAAAGTCCAGTTTCTTGGATTATTTGCTCAGCATAGAGATTGAAGAGGTATGGTGAAAGGATACAACCCTGACACACACCTTTCTTAACTTTAAACCAGGCAGTGTTTCCTTGTTCTGTATAAAGGATTGCCTCCTGGTCTATGTACAGATTCCTCATGAGTACAATTAAATGTTCTGGTATTCCCATTCTTCACAAGGTTATCCATAATTTGTTATGATCCACACAGTCCTTTCCCTTTGCATAGTCAATGAAACATAGACAGACATCTTTTTGGTATTCTCTGCTTTTAGCTAATATCCATCTGACATCAGCAATCATGTCTCTGGTTCCATATCCTCATCTGAATCTGGCTTGATTTTCCAGCAGTTCCCTATTGATACACTGCTACAATTGCTTTTGAATGATCTTTAGCAAAATTTTGTTTATGTGTGATATTAATGATATCACTTGATAATTTCCACATTTGATTGGATCCCCTTCCTTGGGAATAGGCACACATATGGATCTCTTCCAGTCAGTTGGCCAGGTAGCTGTTTTCCAAACCTCTTGGCATACACAAGTTAGCACCTCCAGTATTACATCTGTTCATTGAAACATCTCTATTGGTATTCCCTCAATTCCTGGAGACTTGTTTCATCAATTCCTTCAAGGTAGCTTCCACCCCGTCCTTTAGTACCATTGGTTCCTGATCACATGCAACTTCTTGAAATGGTTGGTCATCCACCAATTCTTCTTGGGATAGTGACTCTGTATAGTCCTTACATCTTCCTGTATCATTTAATATTTTCCCTGTAGAATCCTTCACTATTGCCACTTGAGACTTGAATTTTTTTCAATTCCTTAAGCTTAAGAAAAATTTGTTCTTCCCTTTTGGTTTTCTGTCTCCAGCTCTTTGCACATGTCATTATAATATTTGATTTTGTTTTCTCAAGCTGTCCTTTGAAATCTTCTGTTTAGTTCCTTAACTCAGTCATGTCCTCCTTTTACTTTTGCTGCTCAACGTGAAAAGGCAAGTTTCAGAGTCTCTTTTAACATATACTTTTATCTTTTCTTTTTTTCTTGTCTTTTTAATAACCTTTTCTTTCCTCATGAGTGATGTCTTTGATGTCATGTCACAACTTGTCTGGTTTTCAATCATTAGTATCTAATGCATCAAATCTGCCCTTGAAGTGCTCTCTGAACTCAGGTGGGGTATACTCACCTGAGGTGGGGTATACTTATCTTAGCTCCTGTACATTTGTTCTAATTTTCTTCAGTTTCAGTTTGAACTTCCATGTGAGTAGTTGATGTTTTAATCCACAATCAGTACCTGGTCTTGTTCTGACATTTGATATTGAGCTTTTCCATAGTCTTTTTCCACAAATGCAGTCAATTTGGTTCCATCTGGTGAATTCCATGTGTATAGTCACTGTTTATGTTGGTTAAAAAAATGTATTTGCAATGAAAAGGCTGTTAGTCTGACAAAATTCTATCATGCGATCTCCAGTATTGTTTCTCTCACCAAGACCACATTTTCCCACCACTGAGCCGCCTTGTTCCCAACTTTTGTATTTCAATCACCAGTAATTAGTATTATATGCTGATTGTATGTTTGATCTATTTCAGCTTGCAGACTCTGGTAAATATCTTCCCTATCTTCATTTGTAGCCTTAATGATAGGTGTGTAAATTTGAAAAATAGTCATACTAACTGGCCTTCATTGTGGGTGTAGGAGTATTATTCTGTCACTAACAGCACTGTACTTTAGATCTTGAGATGTCTTTTTTAATGATGAACGCAACCCCATTTCTCTTTGTCATTCTCAGCATAGTTAGATCATGTGATTATCTGATTCAAAAATGGCCCATGCCAGTCAATTTTAGCTCACTGATGGCTAGAATATTGATGTTTATGCACTCCACTTTCCTTTTGACAATTTCTAGTTTTCCTACATTCATACTATACACGTTCCAATTATTAATGGATGTTTATAGCTGTTACTCATTTTGAATCATGCCATATCTGCAAATGGAGGTCCCTGAGGCTTTTCTCTATTCCATCAGTAAGGCAGACTCTACTTTGAGAAGGCAACTCTTCCCCAGTTGTCTTTTGAGTGCCTTTCAACCTCCAGGGCTCATTTTCTAGCACTGTATCTGACAGTGTTTCCTGCTACTCATAGGGTTTTCAATGGCCAATTGTTTCTGGAGTGGGATGCCAGGCCCTGCCCTATAGTCTGTCTTAGCCTGGAAGCTCAGCTGAAAACTGTCCATCATGAGTGTCCCTGCTGGTATCTGTAATATTGGTAGCATACCTTTCAGCATCACAGCAAAAGGCAAGCCCCCATGGCATGGCAGACAGACCGAGGATAGAGCTCTCTTTTCAGAGCATCTATTAACATCAGAGAGCTGTGCGCCTCCAAACATCAGGGGTTTTTTTGTTTTGTTTTGTTTTTTGCAGTACTGGGTGTTGAACCCAGGGCCTCACACTTGCATGCTTTCCAAGTGCTGGACCTCTGAGCTGCACCCCGGCCCATTTTTTTACTTTTTGAGACAGGGTCTCGCTAAGTTACACAGACTGCCTCTGATCTCAAACTTGTGATCCTCCTGCCTCTGCCTCCCAAGCCGCTAGGATTACAGGCGTGCACCACCAGGCCCGGCACATAAAATAATTTTAAACCTTTAAAGGTTCAAAAAAGTATTACCTGAATCATAGATGATCCTCTTTTTCTTGTTTGGTTGCTTTTGTTTGGAGGCATCTTCTTTATAAGAGTTGTTTACCTATAAATATCATAGTATAATTAGAACAATAAAGAAGCCTATGTAACAGCCTTTTTTGTCATTAGACTTGAGCTTTGTGGTTCTGAACTAGGGGTAATTTTGCCCCCATGGAGACATCTGTGCTTAAAGACAGGTTTACTTATCACAGCTGAGGGAAAGGGAGGGTTACTGGCCTCTAATGAGTGAACAAAGGAAGCTCCTAACCATCCTAAGATACACAGGATAGTCTTTCACAAAAAAAAAAAAAAAAAAAAAAGAATCAAAATGTCAGTCATGTTCTTATTAAATTAAAAAACAGGCCAGACAACACATGTACCAGGAAAGGAAAGAATTATAGAAAAAGCTGTATTATTATTCAGCTACTCTTTCAATACTAAGCTATACATAACAAAGAGTAAAAGAGTATCAGATATTACAAGATGCTATAGCTTGGATCTTGAATGTCCCCTAAGAGCCATGTGTTAAAGACTTGGTCTCCAGGGTGGTGCTACTGGGAAGTGGTGGAACCTTTAAGAAATAGGGCCTAATGAGACCTATTAAGCCATTGGTGGCATGCCCCTGCAAGGAATTGTGGGACCTCATCCCCGTCCTCTATCTCTTTTGCATCTTGAGCCTGAGACAAGCAGTTTTGTTCTACCACATGCTCCCATCACAACATGCTATCTTGCCAACAGTCCCAGAGCAATAGAACCATTCAGTCATGAACTGTTGTTGTTGTTAGGTGCCATCGAGTCGTGTCTGACTCATAGCAACCCTCATAGGGTTTTCAATGGCTGGTTGTTTCGGGATTGCCTCCAGAGTGGATTGCCACATCCTTCTCCCACTTTTGCGGTGCTGGGAATCGAACTCAGGACCTCAGACACTGCAGAGTGGCGCTCTACCAACTAAGCTATATCCCAGCCCAAAATAAACCTTTCTCTTTACAAATTATTATCTCAAGTACTCTGTTACAGTAATGGAACACTGACTAACACACAAGGCAAGTGTTTCCTAAGAAGGAAAAAATCCTATGCAGAGGTCGGAACATAATTTAAAAAAAAAAAAAAAGCTAAGAATGGTATTATTATAAATGGACTAGAAAATTCATGTAATAGACTGGCAATGTAAAAAGAAAGTTCACTACAGAAAAGTTTCTATCTTAAACAGAATTGGAACCCAAGGATATATGGAAAAATATCACCCTAAGAAGATAAGCAATGGAAGAGAAATTTTTGGTGGGGGGGGGTGAGATGGGGGGGAAGAAGCACACAAGAAGGTAAAGGGGAACATACCTGTATAATGTTCAACAAAACGCATATATGGAAAGGTCACAATGAAAAGCATGTCAGAATGAATCACATTAAGGTGTACTATTAAAAATTTCCAATTTAAAAAAAAGTATACCAAAAATTTTACAACTTAATATAAAAAATAAAAATAAATAAAAAGAGGAACAGAAATAAAACCTAAGCTAGCCAGGTGTGGTGGCACATTTCTCTAATCCCAGCACTCAGGAGATAGAGGCAGGAGGATCAACACAAGTTCCAGGCAAGCCTTGGCTATAAAGTGAGACGTTATCTGAGCCGGATGCGGTACAATCCCAGCAGGAGGCGGAGGCAAGAGGATCGCAAGTTTGAGACCAGAGACAGTCTGTGTAATTTAGCAAGACCCTGTCTCAAAAAAAAAGTTAACAAAAAATGGGCTGGGTGTGCAGCTCAGTGGTCCAACACTCGCAATGCATGCAAGCGGGAGGCCCTGGGTTCAACCCCCGTACCAAAAAAAAAAAAAAAAGGTTGAGACCTTATCTCAGAAGAGAGCAAAAGAGAAAAAAAAGAAAGCAAACTAAACTAAGCTTAGTAACTCACCACAAACCAATGCCAGTTGGAAAACTAAAATCAAGCCAAAGGTATTACTTATATTACTTATGTTTTGTAGTTAAACATCACATTTCTAACATATTCAATTTTCCCAAAAAGCATGAAGAAAAAAAAATAGCATAAAAACCTGGTTATAATCAATTAAAAGGTAGAAATATATACTAATTCTGTCCACTGTAATAAAACTTCAAAAATATCACAATCACCCTGCTTGCAAGAAAATAAGCCACTACTATTTATGTACACAACTACATCAGGCAACAGAGATAGAGACAAATATAACTCAAAAGTGAAAAATGCTAGAATTCTAAAAGGGAAAGAGCTATAGAATGGGAGTCCAAAATTCTGCCTGTAAACTTTCCTCAAATTTCTTGCATTCTCCTATACTACATTTGTGAAACTAGTCCAAATACTTGAAGGTTAAAAGGGTTTAAAAGGCAAAGGTTAAAATAACTGAACAAAGGTTTCAGCTGCTTCTCATCACAGAGGAGACAAGAATTTGGAGTCAAGTTAACTGCCTGATAAACCAAAAGGATCAACACTCTTTGGAAGAGTGTAACAGGACTTGAAGTTCCTACACTGAATGATTCACAATGTCCCTGATAAATCCGAAATAACTAGCTATACGAAGAAAGAAGAAATGTGACCTAGGGGTCAGGTGTGGTAGTGCACCCCTGTAATGCCAGCAACTCGGGAGGTGGAGGCAGGAGGAGCACAAGTTCAAGGCCAGAGGCAGCCTGCATAACTTAGCAAGACCCTAACTCTAAAAAACAAAATTGGGCTGGTGTGTAGTTTAGTGGTACAGCACTTGCAGAATATGTGTGAGGCCCTGGGTTCAACCCCCTGGTACTGCAAAAAAAAGAAAAAGAAAAAGGGACCTATGGTGGTTAATTTTTTTTTGTCAACTTTCCTAGACAATAAGGTATCCAAATATTTCTTCAGCCATCACTCTAAGTGTTTCTACAAAGTTTCTATCGATCTTTCAATTGATACACTAAGTAAAACTTATATGCCTTGCTGATGTAGTTGGCCCTCATCCAATCAGCTGAAGGCCTGAAAAGAACAAAAGGCTAACCCTCCCACAAAGGAGACAGAATTCTTCCTGCCTTCCAACTTCTAGCAAGGACATCAGTTTTTATCTACCTTTGGACTGGAGCTAAAACATCACTTCTTCCTGGGTCTCCGGTCTGTCAGCCTTCAGACTAGAGCCACACATCAGTCTCCTCATTTTCAGCCCTTCAGACTTGGACTGGAGCTACACCATCAGCAATCCTGGGTCTCCAACTTGCCAAATGAAATTCTTGGGACTTGTCAGCCTCTATAATCCGATGAACCAGTTCTTTGTAATAAATTTCCCTTTCTGTCTCCCTCTCCCCATCTCGCCCCCTTTCTCTCCCTCCCCTTCTCTCTCTGTCTCCCCCTTTCTCTCTCTCTCTTTCTTTATCTCTTTCTCTCTGTGTATTCACATATATATATATACACATATATACATCCTATTGGTTCTGTTTCTCTAGAGACTCATGACTAATACAGATTTTGGTACTGAGAAATGGGATACAGCTATAAAAAATATCTAAAATATGGAAGTTGCTTTGGAACTGGGTAATGAATAGGGGCCAGTGGGATTTTGAGGTATGTGCTAGGAAAATCCCAGATTGCCATAAAAATGAAATTATTGGTAGAAACAAGGACATTAAAGATGATGGCAGTGATGGCTCGTGATAAAAAGATGAGAGCTATACTGAAAACCTTTCATCTCAAAAAATACCATCATGAACAGTATATTGATAAAAATATGAATATTACCTAGGTTTGATCCCCAATACCACCAAAAATTATATATAAAAATAAAATTTAAAAGAAAGAAGCAAATTAAAGGCCAATTTACTAAGTTTTCAGGTGGAAATGAGTACAAGGTTATTGTAAACCAGAGTAAAGAGGTTGGCTGAATTGTGTTCTAGTCCTTTGTGAAAGAAAGATAAATAAGAAAGATCAGATATTTTTCTGAGATTGTGAAACAAAATGTTGAAGCTACAGCCTGAGTCATCCTGACTATGCATAGTAAAAGAAGAGCAGAGAAAGATGAAGAAGGACTGTTAGGCAAAAAGGAACCATAATTTGAAGATTTGAAAAATTCTCAGCCTTTCCATATTGCAAAAATGAGACAACCTACTCTTTTTTTTTTTTTTTTTTTTTTTTTTTTTGCAGTACTGGGGGTTGAAGCCAGGGCCTTGCGCCTGCATGCTCTGCAAGTGCTGGACCACTGAGCTGCACCTCAGCCCATTTTTTTTTTTACTTTTTGAGACAGGGTCTCGCTAAATTACGCAGACTGCCTCTGGTCTCGAACTTGCGATCCTCCCGCCTCCGCCTCCCGAACCGCTGGGATTACAGGCGTGCGCCACCACGCCCGGCCGAGAAAGCCTATTCTAAGAATACCAAGGGTATATTTGGAGTATCACCAAATAGAATTTGGGAGTATGCAAGCAGAAATACTGAAGGGGATGAAGCAGTTCAAACTGAAGGGGATGAAGACAGGAAGAAATACAGGAAGACAGACTTCTTATGTTCTATAGGACAGGATAAGAGTTAAGATATCATCAGGGCTGTCTCTTCAGTTTCAAAGTATGGGGACACCACCTTGGATTCAATAAACTAGACAGCCTTGAAGGTGAAAAGACCCTAAAAAGCCACGGGGGCAAGATCACTGCCTAGGGCTGTGAGGTTGGAGCCATTGTACCAGTAAGTCTGGAAGATAGGACATAAAACAAAAGATTCCTGAGGCTTCAAATATAATTTTATCTGCCTTGCCTGACACCCATCACCCCTTTCTTCCTTCTTCCTTTTTACAAAGGGAATGTCTACCCTATACCTGTTCTACCACCCTATTTTGGTTTCAGAGGCTCACAGCTTAGAAAGGAATTTGCCTCAGGATGAACCATATCTCAGAAAGTCTTACGTATGTCCAATTTAGACAAAATTTGAGTGAAATTTTGCATGTTAAGACTTAATGCTGGGGTAAATTAATACTTTGGGGGGTTACTGAAATGGAATGAATGTATACTGTATGCAAGAAGGATGTAAGTTAGGTGATCATGGATGAAATGTTATGGACGAAATGTTATGTTCCAAGTGTGTGTGTGTGTGTGTGTGTATATACATATATATATGTATAAGTTAGGTGATCATGGATGAAATGTTATGGACGAAATGTTACGTTCCAAGTGTGTGTGTGTGTGTGTGTGTATATATACATATATATGTATATATACATACACACACACACATATATACACACACACACACACACACACTTGGAACGTAACATTTCGTCCAAACATTTCATCCATGATGAAATATATATGTGCACATATATAGAGATGTGCATATATATGTGTGTGTACACACACACACACACACACACACACACACACACACAGATACATAAAATGAAGCTCTAACCCTGAGTGTGGCCATATTTAAAGATGTGACCTCCAAGGATGTAACTAAGGTTAAATGAGGTCATAAGGGTGAGGTCTTGATCTGATAGGATTAGCAACCTTATAAGAATAGACACCAGCATGCTCAATCTCAATCCCCCAAATCTCCTCTCCTGACTACCCACACCTAAGAAAAGGCTACTTGCACACACAGGAAAAAGGCAGCCATCTGCAAGCCAAGGAAAAAAGGCCCTCACCAGAAACTAAATCAGTCAGAACCTTGGTCTTAGACATCTAGCCTCCAAAACTGAGGGAAAATAAATTTCTGTTGTCTAAGCCAGCAGTCCCCCAACCTTTTAAGCTCCAGGGACCAGTTTTGTAGAAGACAATTTTTGCACGAACCCATGCCGGAGCTCAAGCAGTAATGCAAGCAATGGGGAGCGGCTATAAATACAAATGAAATTCACTCATTCACTGGTTGCTCACCTCGTGCTGCATGACTCAATTCCCAGCAGTTATACTGGTCTTCAGCCCAGGAGTTGGGGACCCCTGGTTTAAGCCACTAATCTACAGTATTTTGTTACGGCATCCAGAAATGATTAAAACATAACCCACAGACTCAAAGAACAAAAGCACTAATATAGACCAAAACTGATATAATCCAAATCTTAGAATTAGCAGACAAGAATTTTAAAGCAGCTACTATAACTATGTAAAAGAACATAAAAGAACTAAAAGCTGAAGAGGAACTAAATGGAAATTCCAGAATTAAAAGATATTTAAAATAAAAATTCCACAGATAGCCTTAAAAGAAAATTGATGATGTACAGTCAATTAACTCAAAAATTAAAAACCCAAGTACAGTGGCACATGTCTATAATCCCTACTACTTTGGAAGCTGAGCAGGAGGAAGATTACTTGAAACCACAAGTTTGAGACCAGCCTGGGCAATATAGTAAGATTCTGTCTAGAGAGAAAAAGAGAGGGAGAGAAGTGGGGCAGAAAGGGAGGGGGGAGGGGGGAGGGACAGAATAAAACTCTGTCTCAAAATAAAAAGGAAAAAAAAAAGGGGGAAGGAAGGAAAACAACAAGCTATGAATGTAGCTGTTGTTAGGTGCCATCGAGTCCGAGTCCAACTCATTGCAACCATCATAGGTTTTCAATGGCTGATTGTTTTGGGATTGCTTTGGGAGTATGCTATATTAATTAGAAATAAGTAACAGCCTCATGACCTTTTCTCTTCCTCTGCTGAGTTGAAATCTGTATTTACTCAGTACTCCCAAGATATCAGGTTTAGGGAATGAGTTTATTGGACATCTCATGCAATGAATTGTATTTGGAAAACTGACCTTGATTCCCTTTATTCCTTTCTTTGCTTTTAAAGTTTCTTCAGCAGGCTTTTTCTCATTCTTGTTTACAGTTTCACTTAGAAGTTTTTTTCCACTTGGTATAACTCCAAAGAATTTCCGAATGTCCTAAAACCAAAAAAAGGAGGCTCATAAATAAATATTAACTGCATAAAATTCTAATTTCAATTATAAAATTGGACAGCTTTACTCACACACTGGTTTATCCTGAGCAATCAATCTCTCCATATCAAGATATGTGCATAAGCATACTTTTATGTAGGTAATAAAATTACCTTGAAAATAACTTACCTGATGAAAAGTAATATTGATTCTCAAAATATAGCCAGGAATAGGGAAAAAATAAGCAAGTAAATATTTTGTTGAGCCAGGCACAGTGATGCATGCCTGTAACCTCAGCATTTAGGAGGCTAAGGCAAGAGGACATTTAATTTGAGGCCAGCATAGGCTACATAGCAAGTTCAAAGTCAGGAACAGCTACTCTGGTCCAAATATAAAAATAAAAAAACATTTGTTATTAATGAAAGCACAATTATAAAGAGATAAATATCAGGTATTTATTGATCATGTATGCACATACATATCCCATCTTCCCAGGCACAGTTGGGGAGAAGACAAAGAGTTGAAGAACATGATCGATATCCACAGGATTTATACTTCAGATTGAGAGAAAAATAACTGTCACAACCCCGATCATTCTTTGTACTGGGAACTTCAAAATGACTTTCGTTTATATGATTTTCCCAATTTCTAAAGGAAAATTTTTGATGCTTATCACACTATGCTCTTTAAATGACCCCTGTGCTAAGCTACAGAATTCAAATTAATCATACTGAAACTTTACAGTGTATAATTAAACTTACTCACTTTTCTTATCATTTGTATACATGGTCCTCCCTACCTTTCTATAGTTTTAAAGAAACTATGGTAGAAAGGCAAAGCAACAGACTTAGAATCAGAAAACCTTGGCTTGAATGCTTCTGACCCTGTGCTGTAATGCTATATGTGACTTGGGCAAGTTACTGTATCTATTTTTTCATCAAGTGAGAAAGTGGGACTAATGATACCTACCCATTATGATTAATTATGTAACACAATTTTGACTCAGTAAAAAGCTTCTCCACTTCATTTCTGACTACTGTCCCTTCCCATCACTGAAAAGCCTGCATTTATAAAGTATGCTTATAGGCAAGCAGGCAAGAAACACAAAATAATGAGAACTTAGGATCTTAATTCCAAAGAACTGGGTTCAAAAACTAGCTATACCATTTTCCCCTTTCCTATCCTTGATGTTTATAATCCTGAATTTTTAATAAGTTTTACTCCTCCAATCTATCTCGACTGTTTGAAAGAAATAACTACAAAAGTACTTTAAAGTGTAAAAAGTTGGTAATTATTTTCTAGACCCTAAGAGTAACTGGGGCTGGGATTTGGCTCAGTTGGTAGAGCGCTGCGCTGCAGTCTCTGAGGTCCCGAGTTCAATTCCCAGCACCGCAAAAATGGGAGAAGGGCCTGGCAATCCACTCCCAAGACAATCCCGAAACAGTCAGCCATTGAAAACCCACCCTATGAGGGTCGCTATGAGTCGGATACCGACTGGACGGCACCTAACAACAACAACAACAAGAGTAACTGTCATACACACTTTACAATGTCAGAAATTCCAAACAAGTGTATTATATACACACACACAAGTAACTTTGTAGCTAAGCAAATACATAAATCAGATGAGACACACAGAAACTGCATATGGTGGTGCACACCTGTAATCCCAGTACTCAGGAGGCTGAGGCAGGAGGATTGATGTGAGTTCAAGGCCAGCCTGGGATACATGTCCAGTTCCAGGCCAGCCTAAGCTACACAGTGAGACCCTGTATCAAAAAAAAGAAAAGAAAAGAAAAAGAAAAAGAAAGACAAACAGACCAAAGGCACACAGCATGTTAAAGTTAAAAAGAGGGAGATTAAAGGCTTCCTTGGGGGTAAGGGTACAGTTCAGTGGTAGAGTACGGTACAGTGCTTGCCTTGCAATTGATCCCCAGCACCACCAAAAACTAAAAATTTTTAAAAAGCATCCATGACTTCTTCATATATCCTCTCTTATAAATCTCCTAATATACAAAAGCTTAAAATTCATTAATATCTAGATCTAAAAAGCACTGCTTACAGAACAGATACCTTAGCTGTAAAACTGAAACGTTTGTGTCAGGTGCTGAAGAATAGAACAATAAAGAAAGCCACCATCTTTTGACTTGCAAAGAATTGAGTCTGAGGCTTAAAACTCCTGTATTGCTTCTGGAGAAAATGACAGTTTCTCTTTTTGAAATTACAGTGATTCTTCATTCAAACAGTGATAATTATTTAAACATATAGACAGAGAAAATGGAAAGAAAAACAATGAAAGAGAGACAGAGATAGTGCAGGTGAACCACGGAAATACCAAAATTGGCGGAAATGGTGGTGCACACCTGTAATCCCAATGCTTTGGAGGCAGGAGAATCATGAGTTCAAGGACAGCCTGGACTAGATAGCAAGTCCCAGGCCAAACCTGGGACACAGCCAGACTCCATCTCAAAAAAAAAAAAAAGAAAGAAAGATATTCAAAATTGTAAGTTAATAATTAGGTTAAAGTAGTAGTTTTCGATCTGCTTTTGGACCACACATGCTTAAAACTGTGAAAAGAAAGAAAACAAAATATAATTCAGAAAATCAAACTATTGGTAACATTGAGCACTGATTTTTGTCTGTATTAAAAATCTGCATTGCCATAACAATATCACACTTTCCTTCCTAAGTAATTCTTTCTACTCACATTACCTTTCTTTTCCTTTCTCTAATTCCACCCTACTCCCCCACACTCCCTGTACTCTGATGACAGCATAAGAGTTAAAGAAATTAAAGTATCTTCATCTAACTCAGTGGGGCTGGGATTTAGTTCAGTTAGTAAAACGCCACCCTGCAGTATGTGAGGTCCCAGGTTCGATTCCCAGCACCGCAAAAATGGGAGAAGACCGTGGCAATCCACTTCCAAGGGAATCACAGAAAACTCAAGCTACTGAAAACCCTATGAGGTTCACTATGAGTCTGACAAGACTCGATGGCACCTAACAACAACATCTAACTCAGTATATACTAAAGATCTAAACTTTTAAAAGAAAAATTTCATCAGAAGCCAGTCAACTTACATCTTTTTAGGACTATCTCCAATGTAAACAGCTGTCTTGAGTATAAACATCTAAGAGGCAAAGGTCAGCAATCTATGCAACTTCATCTTGCTTTTCCAATTAACATTCCCTGTTGAGTATACCAGGTCTTCAAAAATTTCATAAAGTGAGCCGGACATGGTGGTGCATGCCTATAATCCTAGCACTTGGGAGAGTGAGGCAGAAGATTCACTGCAAGTTCGAGGCCAGCCTAGGCTACGCATCAAGACCTGATCTCAAAAAAAAAAAAAAAAAAAAAAAACATTGAAATGCAGAGGAATATATCCAGCAGCTAATCCTACCATCAAATAATGGATCCAAACACCTCTCTTACCTGCCAGAATAATTCCTGCTGAGAAAAAAGGGGCTGGGGTTTAGCCTAGCTGGCAGAGTGCTTCCTCTGTGTACTTTGAGGCCCTGGGTTCAATCCCCAGCACCGCAAAAAAATAAAAAGGGGGGGGGGGGGAAGCTGGCAGGCCACTCCTGAAACAACCCCAAAAACAATCAGCCGTTGAAAACCCTATGTAGGGTCAGTATGAGTCAGACCCAACTCGATGGCACCTAACAACAATGAGAGAAAAATCAAACTTTTTAAGTTTACTTTTATAATCTTGGCAATGAGAAAGCCTTTTAAGGAGAACATGAAG
>VMDO01013767.1:0-36610 GCA_007922755.1 Pedetes capensis | reverse complement strand
AAAAAAGGGGGGGGGGGGGAAGCTGGCAGGCCACTCCTGAAACAACCCCAAAAACAATCAGCCGTTGAAAACCCTATGTAGGGTCAGTATGAGTCAGACCCAACTCGATGGCACCTAACAACAATGAGAGAAAAATCAAACTTTTTAAGTTTACTTTTATAATCTTGGCAATGAGAAAGCCTTTTAAGGAGAACATGAAGACATCCATAAAGAAAGAGATTTAAGCCAAGCCTGGTAGCACACACCTGTAATCCCAACATTCATGAGGCAATGGGAGGCAGGAGGATCGTGAATTCAAGGCCAGCCTGACCTACATAGAAAAACCCTGTCTCAAAAAAAAAAAAAAAAAAGCTGGGCACGGAGGCATACACCTGTAATCCCAGCAGCTTGGGAGGCAGAGGCAGTCTGAGTAACTTAGCGAGACCCTGTCTCAAAAAGTAAAAACAAAAACCAAAAAACAAAAAAACAGGGCTGAGGGTGCAGCCCAGTGGTCCAGCACTTGCAGAGCATGCAAGCACAAGGCCCTGGGATCAACCCCCAGTACCACAAAAAAAAAAGACAGAAAAAGAAAAAGGAAAAACTTGACTATAGAAAAATGAAACAAAAGATGCCATAAAGTTAAAAATACAGGTAACTACAGGAGGGCAAGGAGTGCAGAGGGGGCCAGGAGAGGGTAAATGGGGAGGTGAACGTGAGCAATGTACAATGAAATGCATGTGTGGAAGTGTCATAATGAGATTTATTAAACTGTACATTAAAAATTACCAATAAAACGACAAAAAATGCAGGCAACTAGCTTAAAAACTACAACATGTGTAACATATAGATGGGTTCCTACAAATTGAAAAAGATAACCCAACAGAAAAATGAAAAGCAATAGGCAAATGATAAAAGAAATGCAAATAACCAACAAAATGAGCATATACATGTGTCCTACTTATTCCATTTCTAAAAGAAATGGTAAAATAAATAAAGATACTTTGGAGAGGGGAAACCAGAAGAGTCATGAATTCTTGTTTTTTCTTTATTTACTTTTGTGATGTTGGGGATCAAACCCAAGGCTTCACATATTTCAGACAAATGCTCTACCACTAAGCCACATCTCTAGCCTCCTTACTTTCTTCGTCAGTGATTACTAATTAAATGAACAGGTTTGTTTAAGCAAGGTAAAGATTCAGACAAAAAGAAAGGCACTACGGCATATGTCTATAATCCCAGCATCTCCAGAGGCTGTGGCAGGATCATGAGTTCAAAGCCAGAGGCAGCCTGCACAATTTAGCAAGACCTTGTCTCAAAATAAAAAATAAGAAAGGGGCTTGAGGTTCAGTTCAGTAGTACAGCATTTGTCTAGCATGCACAAGGCCTTGGGTTCAACCTCACAGCACTAGAAAAAATTCAGGCAAGGATCATAATAAAGTTAAAATAAAATAACAATAACTAAATTTTTTGTACTTACAGCAACTGAACAAAGAATTATGTCTTTTGATGGACCCGTAAGATAAATAGGTAAATAATGCAAATAAAATTAGTATACATCCCCATTTTACAGATGAGTAAGTTAGAACAGTTAAGTCAGACAAACACAAGCTTGGTGCCAGTTTTGCCAGTTACTGCAAGACACCTGGGATGAGTTAACTTCATTTCTCTGTCCCTTAGTTTCCTCATGATTCCACTTGCTCACAGGATCCCTCATGATGTTGTTGTTGTTAGGTGCTGTCTAGTCGGTATCCAACTCATAGTGACCCTACGTACAACAAGCAAAACACTATAGTCAGTACTTCTCTGCTATTCATAGGGTTTTCAATGGCTGATTGTTTTTTGGGAGTGGGTTACAGGGTCCTTCTCCCAAGGCTACAGCAACTAGTGTTCCAGGAAGTCTCCCATCCAAGTACTAACCAAGCCCAACCCTGCTTAGCTTCGAGATCTGTCAGGATCTGATGCCACAGTGCTATGGCTAATGGCTGATTGTTTGGGGATTGCTTTAACACATGAATAGTTATTCCTAAAGTTACTGACCTTCACACCTGGGCTCAGAAAGACAGGCTCCTAACTGAGCATAGTGACACATGCCTGTAATCCAGCCTGAGCTACGCAGCAAGACCCTGTCTCAAAAAAACAAACAAAAAACAGAAAAAAAGATGAAGAAAGAAAGAAAGAAAGAAAGGCAGGCAGGCTGGCTCTTGATTACATAAAATGAAACTGATGTTAGATTTGTTTTTAAAGAATTTATGTTCAAGCTGCAACCTCCTTAGCCATGCCCTCTGCCTCCTACCTTCCCAGTAGAGTCCATGGGCACCCAAGAAAAGCTAGCTGAGCTTCAACCCTTGGTGAAAATGTATAAGCAGGAACCAAGCATTCTGCATACAGAATAAATGCACTTCTTGATGGAGTGGAAGGAAAGCAGGCTAGGGGACAGGGAGTACAACCGGCTACTGATCAACATAAATCAGAACAAAGTATCAAAGAAGAAAAAACAGTAAGAAGTCAGAAAAAATGACAAAATAAAGACAAGGGAGCTATCAAGGGAAGTTCGAGGCCAGAGACAGCCTGTGTAACTTACTAAGTCCTAGACTCAAATTTTTAAAAATTGAAAATGAGCTTTGGGGTGCAGGTCAGTGGTAGATCACTTGCCCGGTATTTGCAAGGCCCTGAGTTCAACCCAAAGTACCACAAAATAAATAAATAAACAAAGGGAAAGAAAAGGAGGGAGAGAGGGAGGGAGGGAGGGAGGGGAGAGAGAGAGAAAGAGAGAGAGAGAGAGAGAGAGAGAGAGAGAGAGAGATGGGAAATGTAAATGTACATCTAACCAAGGAGATAATGGATCAGGCAACTGGGGGAAGGGGCTGCCGTATGTCCCTAAATGTTGGTGAACTACTGTGGGCCATTGACTTGTTCACACATTACCACAAAGCTAAATTCTCACTTGGCCATTCTGCATGCTAAGAGAACCAGTGGGCTGGGGTTTAGTTCAGTTGATAGAGCACTGCTCCACTCTCTCCAAGGACCTGGGGTTTGATCCCCAGCACCACAAAAACAGGAGAAGGACGTGACTCCACTCCTGAAGCAATTCCCAAAAAAATCAGCCACTGAAAACTCTATGAGGGTTGTTATGAGTTAGATCCAACTCAACAGTACCTGACAACAGGAGAACCTGTGTCTTCATCAAGTACAGACACCAAATGCTGCCATCTGAAATTGCAACAGAGCTACTTAAATCAATCCTGATTCAGCTCAGCTTTGCAAGCGGCAGAGGAAAGGACAGACTTCGGGGCCATTGGGAAGAAGCGGTCTGTGATCCTGCTCTTGCTTATAAACTGGATTACAATGAGGATGCTAGTGCAATGCTGAGAGAAGTTCAAGGGAGAGCCCAGAAAATCCCAGAACATTTGAGAAAGTAAAAGTGAAAATGTGAAGACTGAGAGGTCAGACGAACACAAACGGTTAACAAGGCTCAGGAAGAGGATGAGAGAGCCCAGAGGGAAGAAGCCAAATGACAATCAAAAGCTTAGGCTGGCTCCTTTCCAGATGCTTTCCTGGAGTAATGCCTAGCAATTTTCCTAGAGGAATGCCTGGAACAGCAGGAGGGCATGCCTGGAATGGCAGGAATGCCTGGGCTCAGGGAAGTTCTTAGTAATTCAGTGTGCTGCAGCTATGCAGGATCCAGAAACGATGGTAGCCTTCCCAGATGTGGCCTAGAAACTGGTAAAATAGGTCAAAATATCTGAGCAACCCAAAAGTTATGAATTTCACCAGTAAATTGTCAAATTTGGAGTGAAAGCATAATGTCCTACTGACAAAAGACTACTGAAGGAAAAGCAACCTAGATCCCCTAAAGGACGTCAAAATAGTTCAAACCAGAATACCCCTGACAGTCCTATCAAGACAACTGGGTGTGCAAGGTATGCTGGAGCATGCAGCACTAGGGAGGCTGAGGCAGGAGAATCAAGAGTTCAAGGCCAGCCTAGGCTACACAGTGTAACCTTGTCTCAAAAAAAATAAATAAATAAAGCAAAGAGAGACAGCTGAGTGCCGTAAAACTAATCTCTACCCCTCTGCACCAGATGCAGCTTAAACTTTTTACAGTGGTTTGCCATTAGGGCATTCAGATCATATTTTCCTACCAGGAATTACACACTTCACTTTTTTAAAGTGTTTAAAATTTTAGAGCCAGACAATGGTGTTGCATACCTGTAATCCCAGCACACAGGAGCAGCAACTTGAGTTCAAGATCACCTTGGATTCCACAGAGACTTTCAGGCCAGCCTGAGCTACATAGCAAAACAAGTTTGAGGCTATAGGCAGCCTGCATAACTTAGTGAACCCTGTCTCAAGGTAAAAAATAAAAATAGAGCTTGGTGGGGTTCACCTTAATGATAGGGCACTTGTTTAGCATTCAGGAGGCCCTCGGTTCTACCTCCAGTAGCACATACATAAATTAATTAAAAACTTTAATAAAAGATGCAGTTGAATGGCAGAGCACATGCACAGTATGTGCAAGGCCCTGGGTTCAACCCCCAAGTACCACCAAAAACAATTAAAACAAAAAACTATTTTTTAGATACCTTGATCTTTTTAACACCCTTAATATTCTCTCATGTCATATTACAATATTGTGGTTACAAAACCCAAAAAATACTTCCCACTTTTAGTAGGATACTTCTTCAAAATTTGTCTTTAGCGGGCCGGGCGTGGTGGCGCACGCCTGTAATCCCGGGGGCTCGGGAGGCAGAGGCAGGAGAATCGCAAGTTCGAGACCAGAGGCAGTCTGTGTAACGTAATGAGATCCTGTCTCAAAAAGTAAAAAAATGGGCTGGGGGTGCAGCTCAGTGGTCCAGCACTTGCAAAGCATGCAAGTGCGAGGCCCTGAGTTTAACCCCCAGTACCGCAAAAAAAAAAAAAAAAAAATTGTCTTTAGCCAAACAAATTACTCTTTTTAGAAATTAGAAATATCTCTATATACAAAATTGATGTTATTGATATAGCAAAGCAGCACTTGCCTCCAGAACTTCGATGAGGAAGACACCATGAGTAAAATCAAAGTGTGGTCTGTGATCAGTAATAGGTTTTAGCTAAGAAGACTTCATAAAGGCCTACAGCAACTTCCTCATTCAATCACCTACTTGTTCAAGAAAAACTTACTGAGAACTTCCTTGGGCCAAGAACTATTCTAAGTGCTTGGGATAAACAAAACTGGCAAAAATCTTTGTTCTCATGGATCTTTCATTCTACTTTCTGCTCTTAATCATCCTGTCTTTAAAAAACAAACCTAAGCCAGGTGTGGTGGTGCATGCCTGTAATCCCAGCGGCTTGGGAGGCAGAGGCAGGAGGATCACAAGTTCAAGACCAGATGCAGTCTGTGTAATTTAGCGAGACCCTGTCTCAAAAAGTAAAATACTGCGCTGGGGTTGCAGCTCAGTGGTCCAGCACTTGCAGAGTATGCAGGCGAGAGGCCCTGGGTTCAACCCCTGGTACAACAACAACAAAAAAAACAACCCCTGACCATAGGAAATAAATAACAATGAAATAAAGCACAGCTTGGGAACAGAAATGGGATCCAGAAACTGTTCCCTTCACTCTCCCTAGAATCTACCAACAGTCTACCAGAGAGGCTCCTTCTCAGACAATTAAAGACCCATTTCCATTCTTAATTATGTAGAGAGGATGAATCAGATTCTGAAGCCACATTTGATCCTTAAACTACTCTCTCAACCCTTCGACAACCATGGGGACAAATATCAAAAAGTGTGTATGAATTTGACAAAAAAAAAAAAATCAAGAAGGTGGTGGAAAAAGATATTTTACAAACTCATACATTCCAATTATTTTGCTAATCATGTTCTTGTTCCACTCATTGTAATAAAGTTTCTGGAAGTAAAATACTTATTGTCATATATTCTGATTTGAAATTGGTAATCAAAGGGTTAAGTATGGTATTATAGAAGTTTTCAGGTACCCCATTCCAAACTACAAATCAACACAAATAAAACTGAACAGAAAATGAAAATAATTTAGATTTAAAGAATAATTTCTCCATTCATACCTACATAAGTGGGATAACTAAAGCATCTGAAAATGATTATGACAGAGCTAATGGCTTATTTCAGAAATGTTGACATTTTTACCAAAGCTAACATATTCTGATTGTGGTTTTTATTCATCCAAAAGTCAAATTTTTACAACTTCTGATCCAAAAAAAGGTCATAAACTACTTGAATGACCATAAAAATAAAGTTAAAACCAAAAATAGACCTACAACATATTATAGTAAAACACTGTACTTCTCTGAGCTACCATTTCATTATCATGAAATGTTTCAATAGCTTAGATATAAAGTCCTATAGAAAGGGATAAAGAAGATATTTTCACACCAGTGAGTTTTACCTTCTAGGTTTTTTATTGGAAATATGAAGTTTATTGGTAGTTATTCACTCATCAAATATTTACAGAAAATATACCATGTCCCACACACCATATAGCAGTTCCCTATCCTTGGAGACTTTATATACTAGTGATGAAGCTGTCAATAACAGGTTGCCCATTTATTAAGACATCCCAAAATGTGTGCCAAGGAAACAAAACAGTCTTTCATAACCAAACCAACAGTTTATACACTTTTGTGGATGTGATGAAAGTTATGTTTTCCCCAGATATATGTAAAAAACAAACATGCACACAAAACTCTGTATGCAGGGTTGGGGGAATAGCTCAGAAGTACACCACTTGCCTTAGCATGTGCAAGGCTGTAGGTTCAAATGCAAAAAGAAAAAACTTTGTATAGAGTCTTAGGAGTTTTCGTTAGAAGCCTATCACTATCCCCAAGTTTAAAGCTTTGAATCTGCACCCTCATGTTGTGTGAGCTAACAAATAACAACATAACCTGAGAATACAACTTAAGCACACTGTTACCTCCCAAATCTTCAGTCTCCACTCCAGACCTCATCTGGGCTCCATATGCATATAGCCACCCATCTACCAGATACATCTCTATCCAAAAGTCCAAAAATGCCTCCAACATATAATGTTCAAAACCAAGTTCATCTTCTGCTGACACTTCTCTCTCTCCATTCCCCATCTTGGCCCCATTCACATCTTCAGCACCACCATTCACCCAAAACAGAAACATGAGCATTGTCCTTCCTTCTTACTCTGACCCTCTCCCTCATCATCTCACCTAACCTATCTCCCAAATACTACTGTCTTCTCCCCTCTATTCCCAATGCCACTGCCCTGATTCAGGACTTCATTTATTTGCTTACCTACAAACCCTTAGATAGGATTTACTCGGTACCATGCACTGCTTTATAATTTTTAAAATATCAAATTATTTAACCCACATTACCCTATGGAATTGTTAAGCCCAATTCACAGGTTAGAAAACTAAAAATGTCAAGAAGACATTCTCTAATAAAAATTTTGAAATTGAAGGTGATCTTATGTATAAGAATAACAAAGATTTATTGCATTTCCCTACTTAAAGGTATAACTAACAATTCTACAATACCATTACAGAGAAGGATCTCATATCAGGCAGCCAAAATACAATTTTAACATACATATGCCAAATAAAGTACCAGACTCTGTCAGATACCAAAAAAATAAAAAATAAAAAATAAAAATAAAAATAAATCAGGCATTAAGTCTTTAACCTATACCAAGACATTTCCAATTTGATAGGTTGGTTTCAACTCTATTAATACAATTAGAGATGAAAAATAGCAGTAAATCCTGCTAAACTTACAGATATGAGCTATCATGATGACCTTTAACTTTAGAAAGTCAAAGTACAAACGGTGAGGTGTATTTACTTTGAAGTATTACCAAACAGCTCTAATTACTTTTTTCCACTCCTAATCTGTCCAACCAACATCCAAGTTATATATGCCTGTGAAAAAATGTGAAGAGAAGCCGAGTGCAGTAGTACACATCTATAATTCCAGAGACTCTGAAGGCTTAGGCAGGAGAATCGCAAGTTCAATGTCAGGGGCAGCCTGTCTAATTTGTCTCAAGCCAAAACAAAATAAGAAAGGGGTTGAGAGTGCAGTTCAGTGGTAAAGCACTTGCAAAATATGCATAAGGTCCTGGATTCAACCCCCTCGGTATGGAAAAAAAGAAAAAGAAAACCAAAAAAAAAAAAAAGAAAAATGTAAAGAGAAAGCAAATTATGTCACTGTGAAAATGTAAAGAGAAAGCAAATTATGTCACTGTGTTCATTTATCCTTGAAGAGTGCAGGATTTTATGCAAAATAAGTACCACAGCACTCTGCAGAATGGTTGTCAAAATACTAACTACTGGTTTTACTTCTCTATTTTGAGAATAACAAAGAAATATAAATATTGCTGTTTAATATTTTTAAATAGCCACCAAATTCACAAGCAGAAGTTGACAATCATCAACACTTCACAAAATTTATCCAAATATAAAAATATTTTATCTTGAAAACCTCTAAAATGAAAAATTGTATTTCTGATGAAAATATAAAATGATGTAGCTGGTGGCAGCATAGCAGAGAAAAATTATGAGATAATTTAATAATTTTAAGATATTTTAAACTATATTAAGACCTTGTACTTTGGAAGCAAACAGTAAACTCTTGGAAGGCTTTCCCCTTAAGATCAAGGAAAAGACAATATGTCTACTCATGTCACTTATATTCAACACAGTAGAGGTTCCAACAGAAAGAATTAGGAAAAATAAATAAATGGGCTAGGGGTTTATTCAGTTGGTAGAGTGCTTGCTTAGTATGCACGAAGCCCTGGATTTGATCCTCAAGACTGCCAAAAATATAGAGAGTGAAAGACGAGAGTGGAAGGGAAACTAGGTTAATGGGAGAAGGACTTTGATGAGGATACTGGGACCCCAGCCTCTCCTCTCTTTTTCCCCAGCAGCAATGAGGTGAGGAGCTTAGCACCACAACATGCTCCCCACTAGCTTGCACAATGCCCTTCCTTAGTTCAATCCCCAGCACCACGAAAAAGAAAAAAAATTTTAAATAAATAAAAATCTCCACAAGCTGAACCACACACCTGTAATCCCCAGTGACTCAGGAGGCGGAGGCAAATTTGAGGCCAGAGGCAGCCTGTGTAAATTAGCAAGACCCTGTCTCAAAAGATAAAATTAAAAAGGGCTGGGGGTACAGCTCAGTGGTAGAGCACTTGCAAAGTATGCACAAAGCCCTGGGATTAAAGCTCTTGTTAGTACCACAAAAAAAAAAAAAAAAAAGAAAGAAAGAAAGAAAGAAAGAGGAAAAAAAAGAGGGAATGAGGGAGGGGGAGAGAGAGAAGAAAAGAAAAAAGAAAACTAGAATGGAAATTCAAAAAACTGGAATAGCCAAAATAATCTGAAAAAGAACAAAGTTGGAGGACTCCCACTTCCTGATTGCAAAAATTTTTACAAAACCAGAGTCAGAAAGTGTGTTGTGGCCTTAGGATGGACATATAGACCAATGAAAAAGAATTCAGTGTCGAGGGGGAGGGAAAAAAAAACCTCACACTGATTTTTGACAAGAGTGCCAAGATAATTCAATAGGGGAATGATCAGTGTTTTCAAAAACTAGTGCCAGGACAAATAAATTTCCAAAGGCAAAATAATAAACTTGGATCTCTATATTTTACACCCTACGCAAAACAGAGAGATGATATCAGAGAAGTAGGGGCCTCACTGGCCAAGTTCTAGGATATATGGCAAAAGATGTATTCCGGTAGAGTCACAGCAGTGCACCAGGGAAAGAACTTCACATAATAAACTATGACGTGAAAGGCTCCCCCAGAGTGAGACAACAAAGCAGCTCAAATTGCAATGTAACTCGATTTAGATGGACCTGACAACAATTCACAAAGGCAGTCTCTTAAGCAGGGCATCATGGTGCATGCCTATTATCTCAGCAACTCAGGAGGCTGACACAGGAGAATTTCAAGTTTGAGGCCAGAGGCAGCCAGTGCAACTCAGCTAGACCCTCTCTCAAAATAAAGAAATCAAAATAACATATTTCCTTAAAGGCTGTTCCTTAAGCTTAATGTGTGTGTAGTTCAACTTGTACATATTTTCAACAATTACACCAGCTAACTAGATACACTGATTTCATATTAAAGAAAAAAAAAGAAATTTCTCAGGTTTTATTCACACTTTGAGCAAACAAGTCTTGGAAACACAAATTGTTTATGTGGTTTCTTTCTTCATTTCTGTTCCTTTAAAAGATAATATATTCACATGGCTCAAAATTCAAAGGGTAAAAAGTTGAACCCAGCGGGGTAGTGCCTATCTGTAATTCCAGCTACTCAGAAAGGTTCAGGCACGAACATTTCAACCTCGAGGCCAACCCGGCAACACAACAAGATGCCATCTCAAAAAAAGAGAATTAAAAACTCTCTTACCCTGCTTCTCAGATACATATTTCCCATCTCTGGAGGCAACAAATGTTATCAGTTAGTTTCCTGTATCTTTTCACAGAGATTTTATATCTTAGCAATTGTTTCCTATTATTGTTTCTCATTTTTTTCTAATGGCCTTGAAGTATTCCATTTTGTGGATACAGTACTCTATTCCTTTATAGGTATCTTTTTTTTTTTTTTTTTTTTTTTTTTTTTTTTTTTTTTTTTTTTTTTTTTTTTTTTTTTTTTTTTTTTTTGAGATAGGTTCTCACTCTGTAGCTCAGGCTGGCTTCAAATTCTTGATCCTCCTCCCTCCTGCAAGCACCATCATCCACAGCTATTGATAACTTTTGATTGCAAAATATTTAGGGAAAATATGCAGCTGCCAGGGCAAGAGTGATTAAACTTTTGTCTATGGATGGGCTTCAGAAGGCCAATGAACCCCCTAATTGGTGTGTTATGTGCCTATATGCATTTCTGTGGAGAGAAAATTTGCATATCATTCACCACATTTATCAAAGGGAACTGTGACCCAAACAGAACTACTGTCCTATACTGTAACGTGCACAGGTGTTCAATAAACACTTGTTAAATAGAATTTTAGTGTAGAGTTTTGCTAGATTTTTCTGTACTAGAAACTGGAGGGCTAAATTAAATATTGATATGCAACTCTTATCTACTTACTAGAACCTTTTCACATTAACAAACGGTAAAACTGACCAATTTGGCCATTTCTTTTCTGCAAAGGTTTGTTTTTCATCCACACTATGAATAGGAGTACTAAAGAAAGAACCAAAATTAAAAGTGCCCAAATGATCAACAATTGACTATACAAACTGCTGTTCACAACTGACATCAGAGGCACCTATAATGCCCTTAAAGCTCTACGTAATTTTCCAAAGCATTCCTTCCAAGAAAATAGATCATTGGTAGTTAGGCAATTGTATAATCCTACTACATGCTATGTACGAGAATAGAAGCTATGCATACATTATCTTGTTTAATTCTCAAAATGATCATTTAAGGTAAACTATTATTCATCCCACCCTTTGTATATGTAAGGAAATAGAAGCTTAAACAGATTAAAGTTAATCTACTTATTTGCCCAATTCCATATAACTATTAAATGGTTGTTGTTGTTGTTAAGTGCTGTGGAGTCGGTATCCAACTCATAGAGACCTTCATAGGGTTTTCAATGGCTGACTGTTTCAGGATTGCCTTGGGAATGGATTGCCAGGTCCTTCTCCATTTTTTTTTTGTGTGTGTGTGGTGCTGGGAATTGAACTCGGGACCTCAGAGACTGCAGCGCGCTCTACCAACTGAGCTAAATCCCAGCCCCCTATTAAATAGTACTAACACACTAATGCCTACAGCCGTACCACCCTGGCATCAGATCTCGGAAGCTAAGCAGGGTCAGGCCTGGTTAATACTTAGAAGGGTCACCACCTGGGAAGGCCAGGTGCTGTTGGCTTGGGAGAAGGACACTGCAACCTACTCCCAAATCAATCAGCCATCGAAAACCCTATGAATAACACAGGAGCACTGACAACAATGCTAGGCAAGGCACAATGTCGTTAGCGTTATGTCTGCTGTACATAGGGTCACTATGAGTCAGACCTGATTCAACAGCCCTAACAACAACACACCAATTAAACTTGTTGTTGTTGTTGTTAGGTGCCATCGAGTCGTATCCGACTCATAGCGACCCTCATAGGGTTTTCAATGGCTGAGTGCTTCGGGATTGCCTTGGGAGTGGATTGCCAGGCCCTTCTCCCATTTTTGTGGTGCTGGGAATTGAACTCGGGTCCTCAGAGACTGCAGCGCAGCGCTCTACCCACTGAGCTAAATCCCAGCCCCCAATTAAACTACAAACTCTTAAACTAAGACATCACCGGATACTTTACCTTCAAGACTCCAAATCCCATCAACTTTCCACAGTGCCGTGGTACCTGAACTCCAAAATGTAATGATTATCATTTTAGGGAAGCAGCAGAATATAGTGGTCAGAACAGAAACATCAGGTTCTACTCTAGTTCAATGAACTACTAATTATATGACAAGCTGTTTAAAGAGTGCCTTTAAGCTGAGTGCCATGGAATAGCCTATAATCTCCAGCTTCTTGGGAGGCCGAGGCAGGAGGATGGCAGGTTTGAAGATGGAGGCAATCTGCGCAACTTAGTGAACCCCTGGCTCAAAATAAAATTTTAAAAAGGGGTTGGGGAGGGGCTCTAGCTTTGTGGTAGAACACTAGCCTAGCATGCTTGAAGTCCTGGGTTCAATCCCACTACTGGGAAGGAAAAAAAGTGCCTGTGTTGTCTATAAAACTGGACTGCTGTGGGTTGAAATGAAAAAAGGTTTTTAAAGCAAACAGCTCAGCTAGGCAGGGTGGTGCACACCTGTAATTCCAGCCACTAGGGAGGCAGAGGCAGAAGGATCACAAGTTCGAGGGCAGAGGCAGCCTGCATAATTGATACCCTGACTCAAGATAAAAAATAAAAAAGGGGCTAGGGGGTGTGGCCCAGTGCTAGAGCACTTGCAAAGTACACGATGGCCCTGGGTTCAATGCCCCCAGTACTGCGAAAAGATAAAAATAAAAATAAAGCAAACAGCTCACATATTGACCTGAAGGTGACTTGTCCAGAATGGCTACTATCATTATTATTTTGTCCTTTTTTGAAAAGAAACACAAAGGGCTGCAAAATTTCCCAAACTGGCACAAAAGTTTTTCCCCTAGAACGTGGGCATTCTGGTAAGATGAACTGTGTTTGAAAAACTCATATCTCATCATTAAGTATCTTCTGGCTTTAAAAGTACATCTTCATTTGCCCTTTAAATTAAAAACATTCCAAACGCATAACCGTACTCATTGCCATATCATCATGAATGTCTCTTTTGCCAGCAGCTACTTCACTCTTAACTTTGTTCGAATGTTCTTTGTACAGAATTATAAAGTTTTTTAGGGGAGATTAAGATTATTTTTTTACCATCAGGTGATAAGAGATGACAGCTGTCAAATATATTACACCTATTACACCTATTACACCTATATATTTTTTGTTTTGTTTTTGTTTGTTTCATGGTAAACCATGTTATCCGTTTAACCCCCATAAAACTCATCGAAAGAAAACATCTTGCTCAGGCCATCATGAGGGTGAGAGGAGCCATTTCCGGGAGAAGTTAATGATGAAAGTTGAAGGCCTGAGACAACTTATTCCTAAGGAAAGTTTGTTACATTCTTCTCCCCAAGCTTGAAGTCAGCACTTTTGGAAGCGCTGAAACTGAGGTTTAGGACAACGTGAAACATGAAAATAACTTTTTATATACACTGAGTCCCAAGATCTCCATTATTCTTCCTTCCTCCCTTCCCCCAAGTTAGGGGGGGAAAAGTGAAAGCGCCGCGTATTATCAAAATTCCTGCGCATCAGCAGCCACTGAGACGGAGCTCGCGGTCTCAAGAAAGTTGGCCGCCCAGTGCCCGAAGTGCGGCCCCTCCTGTCCCTTCGCTCCCCTCGGGATCACCCGCCGCCGTCCTCCCCCACCCTGCATTCCAGGCACCCGGTTCACACCCGGCCTGCAAAGTCTCCCAAGTCCCCGAGCTGCAGGCCTCCCCCAGGGGCTCACCATTGCAGCCCCAGGAGTAAGTAGCAGGCAGGCAGGCCAGCACGGGGGGAATCCGTTATCAGGGCTCGGGATCCATTGGCGCCAACAACTTCTCCCGCGAAGTGGAAGAAGCGGGGCGGCGGCGCGCGGCGATGACGTCAGGAGGCGCGCTCTTCACTTCAGCCCCGCCCTCAGGCAGGAGGTGCGACGTTGGCCCAGGTGCCGCCCTGGTGGCGGGAGAGCAGCTGACCTCGCGAGGAGCCACGGGAACGCAATGTGCACGTGGGTTTGCGTCTTTGGTTCTTGGTAGGGACGCCCAATTAGAGGACTGAGATTGGTGCAGTCGGAAGGCGAGTACTTGGGTTCCTCCCAGTTACACGTCTGGAGTGAATTCTACCACCTTCAGTTAAGATAGACATTGCTGGTGTATATTTCACATATCACACACAAATATGTATTCCGAAACGAGTTTCACCAAACAATAGTTGCCCTGGTTTGTTTTGGGGTGGGTTTTTTTTTTTTTAATGTTGGACCCACTGAACTGTGTCAAACTACTAAATAAAAGAGCCACCAGGCTAAAAGACAACCTGGCCTCGAACTAAAATCCTCCTTTGTATTGTACCATTCCAGAGCAAAAAGGATTTTAATAAAGTCATCGAGTCATCACCACTTGCTCCAATTTATAAATGAAAAATATGAAGCCTAAAAGGTAAAGTGGTGTAACTACCCCAAAAGGTTAAGGGGTTCCAAAACTACCAGCCTAGGTAATGGTAGTTAGGTGCCGTTGAGTCAGGCCAGACTCATAGCAACCCTCATAGGGTTTTCAATGGCTTCGTTCACGGGAGTGGATTGCGACATCCTGCTGCAGTTTTTGTGGTGCTGCAGTTTTTGTGGTGCTGGGGATTGAACCTGGGACCTCAGAGGGTGGAGCAGCACTCTACCAACTGAGCTAAACCCCACCCAACCTAAGAAATCTAGACCTCCTTATTCCTAAATGGTGCTGCTAAACTAAATCTCTCAAAAAGCAGTCGTGTGTATGAAGCCACAACATTCCAACGTTCATCTCCATGGAAAAATTATGTTCCATGGAGCAGTTTAGGAATGAACACACTGGATTGGCTTTTGTTTTTGTTGGGGTTTTTTTTTGGGGGGGGGATTGTTAGTTTTGGTTTGGGTTTGGTTTTTGTTTCAGTTTGGTATGTTTTTGTTATTGTTTGGGTTTTGGATTTATTTTTGCAGTACTTAGGGGCTGAATGCAGGCCCTTACACATACTCTACAAGTGCTCTACCACTGGGCTGAACCCGCAAGTCCATTTTTCTGTTATTTTGAGTGAGGGCCTCCGGCCTCAAACTTGCAATCCTCCTGCCCACACCTCCCAAATCGCTGAGATTACAGGTGTGTACCACCGTGCCAGCCAATCTTGACAAGCATTTTGGTTTGTTTTTGTTTTGTGACACTAGGGATTGAATTTAGGGCCCTACCACATGCTAGGCAAGCATTAATACCACTGAGCTACATCCCTGGCCCCTTGGTTTGGTTTGGTTTGTTTGTTTGTTTTTTGAGACAGGATCTTGCTATGTAGCCCAGGCAGGCCTCCAACTCGTGATCCTCCTGCCTCAGCTTCCCCAGGGCTGGGATTAAGAGTACTGGGATTAAGGCATGAGTGACCACACCTGATTAAAAAGTTTTCTAGTAATAGATAGGGCTGGGATTTAGCTCAGTTGGTAGAGTGCTGCTCTGCAGTCTCTGAGGTCCCAAGTTCAATTCCCAGCAACGCAAAAATGGGAGAAGGACCTGGCAATCCACTCCCAAGGCAATCCTGAAACAGCCATTGAAAACCCTATGAGGGTCGCTATGAGTCGGATACCGACTCGATGGCACCTAACAACAACAACAGTAATAGATAAGTGACTGAATTGTGGAATAGAATGCAACATCTGTATACAATTTCAAGAGAAAACATGAACCATCAAAGGGTTTAGTGGGGAAAACAATATCTCAGATTTGGCCCTAGACTTTCAAATCTTTTTCCACCCACCCTCTGTTAGGTCTTGCCCTTTATAACACCAATATCTCCACAGTGAAAGATAGCAAAGCCTTCGGGTATACAAGAGCTTGTATTTAATAAATGTCTATTTTAATATGTGCTGAACGTGCAGCTTTCAACTATTCCTAGTTTATTTTTTCCCCACTGACTACTACGATAATCCCCAGTTTACAAACAAGTAAACTATTACTCATGATCAGGACCTCATTGCATGGATTACTCTGAAGCCAATATGCTAGGTTCCCAGCCATAGATAGTTACATGACCTTTGGCACTGTACTGTCCCTCAGTTCCCTCATCTGTAAAATAAGGATAATAGCACTTTGTAGGATTGTTACAGAACTGTACGAACAAGCATCTAATAAAGGTGTTTTGTTGTTTTTTTGGTTTGGGTTTGGCTTTTTCAGGCAGAGTGTCAATATATAGTCCAGACTGGCCTTGAACTAAAATCCTCCTGTCTCAGCCTCCTGAGTACTGAAATTACAGGCATGTATCACCATGCTCAGCTAATAATAATATTTTTAAGGAAGCAATTATTATCATCATTACATGAGGCTGGAAGTTATAAAAGGGAGAGACCTATAATAACAGACTTTATCACAGTTTTGTTTAGGGAAATATTTTATTGGAAAGCAGTGGGACCATGAGATCCTTTGAGAAATCTATGAACCAATTTTTAGAAAAGTATACACAGCAGATAGGTCACACAAAATTTTCCCTATAATTTCAGAGTACCTACACCAATTTAAAACATTCATTGTGTAAATCAACAAATTAGTAACTAATACATACATTTAAAGTGCTGGGATTTAGCTCAGTGGGTAGAGCGCTGCGCTGCAGTCTCTGAGGTCCCGAGTTCAATTCCCAGCACCGCAAAAATGGGAGAAGGGCCTGGCAATCCACTCCCAAGGCAATCCCAAAACAGTCAGCCATTGAAAACCCTATGAGGGTCGCTATGAGTCGGGTACCAACTTGACGGCACCTAACAACAACAACAACATACATTTAAAAGTTGTATGTATTTTTTCTATTGTATTGCTTTTAACTTTTATACTTTTTAAAAAGTTTGAATTTGTTGCTATTGTTAGGTGCCATAGAGTCATGTCCGATTCATAGGGATCCTCATAGGGTTTTTAATGGCTGATTGTTTTCGGGATTGACTTGGGAGTGAATTGCCATGTCCTTCTCCCTTTTTGTGTGTGTGTGGGGGGGGGGGGGGGGGGGGGGGGCCAGTGCTGGGAATCAGACCCGGGACCTCAGAGATTGCAGAGTGGCACTTTACCGACTGAGCAAAGTCCCAGCCTCTGAATTTAGGTAAGACTTAAGTCATAAACCTGTGAATATCAGAAAGATACTTAACTGGATTCATTAGATTGTTTTCCTTGGGAATATTTATTTACTTCAAAATATTCTAAGCTGGCTTTATTGATGCACAGTGATGCAGAGGCAGGAGGATTGAAAGCTGGACTACAGTCTGGGCTACATAGCAAGTTCCAGGCTAGCCTGGGCTATGTGAGACCCAAAAAAAGAAAAGAAAGAAGCGAGATAGAGGGAGGGAGAGGGACAGGGACAGGGACAGGGACAGGGAGAGGAGAAGAAAGAAAAAGAAAGGAAGAAAGGAAGGAAGAAAGGAAAGAAGAAAAGAAGGGAGGGAGAAAGGATAATAATAGTAGTAATAAAAATAAAACTCTAAGAAAAAGGAAGAAAATATGCTATCTGAGAAATGTGCCAGGTTAAAAATGACTGCATATGCTTTAATAACTACTTCCTGAACTCTGACTTGCAGGTTCCAGACCTAAGCTTCAAGAATAATAGTTGCTCCTACTTTGTTCTCTTGGAGCCCTGAGCCACCATATAAAATGGGAAAGGAGGCCAGCTGAGCCCACCATCCTTATAGCCGTTTCTGCCAGGTACCAAGCACGTAAATGAAGCCATCTTGAACTCATCATTCCAGCAACTGTTAGCCTTCTACTAAGCAACCCCAGTCAACAGTTCATAGAGCAGAAAAATCACCTAGTGAAGGCATGTTCAAATTTCCTGACTGATGATGGTATGAGCATAATAAACTGATTGTTCTTCTGAGGGACTAAATATTAGGGTGATTTGTTGGTAAAGTAATAATCAGGGCAGAAATATTTTTTAGAAATATTCTAAAAACCAAAAAATAAACATAAGTGGGAAGTGGATGTTTTCTCCGCTGTGGTGATTTTTATTGATGTACTCATTCAACAAATATTTATTAAGCAGCTACTATGTTTCAGCACTATTTTTTTCTCTCTTTTTTTTTTTTTTTTTTTGCAATACTGGAATGTTGAACCCACATAGGGCTTCCCACATAGTAAGCAACTGCTCTACAACTAAGCTGTACCTCCAGTCCTATTTATTTATTTATTTATTTATTTATTTATTTATTGACAAGATATTGCTAAATTGTGCAGCCTGCTTCTGGCCTCCAATTTGTGATCCTCCTGCCTCAGTCTCTCAAGTCTCTGGGATTACAAGTGTGTGCCACCATGTCTGGCTTGTGTCTATTTTTTGTTTAATTTTGTTTTGTTTTTCTGAGGTAGTCTCACTGTAGAGGCTGACCTGGGACTCACTATGTAGGCCAGACTGGCCTCAAACTCATGGCATTCCTCTGGCCTCAGCCTCCCAAGTTCTGGGGGATTCGAGGTGTGGACCACCACACCTGGCTGTGCCAGCACTTTTTATGTACATGCTGAGTAACCACAGTAAATAAGACAGGCAATCCTTGCTTCCCTAAAATTTATATTTTTGAGGAAAAGGAAAAAAATAAGTAAACAAAAATAAATTATATACTTTCAGATAAGCCTAAAGAAGATACCCAGACATGATAGCACATGTGCGTAATTCCAGAACTCAGAAGAAGGCTGAGGCAGGAGGATCAACACTTGTTTCAAGTCAGCCTGGTCTACTCACATAGTGAGTTCCAGGCCTGCCTGAACTACACATTGAGACCCTGTCTTGGGGATGGATAATTGGACAGGAGAATGTGGAAATATTGTAAATGAGTGATCAAACAGACCCGTAGGAAAGGGACATTGATCTGAGACGTGAATGTTGAGAAGGCCACAGCAAATATAAAGCCCATGATATGGGAATACGTTAAACACATTCAAGAAACAAGGAGAAAGCTAGTCTTATGACTATGGCTTTCTCAAACAAGCTAATGAATAAATAAAATTGATCGTTAATTTGCAGAGTCAAGTTGGTAAAACAAAATAGAGCAATTGGACAAGCACTGAAGTTTCCAGAATTAAGGATCTTTACCCCAAACCCGCTGCCTGTGGTGGCGCATGCCGGTAATCAACTTGCTGAAGAGGTTGAGGCAGGAGGATCATGAGTTCAAGGCCAGCTTGGGCTACACTTTGAGAGAAGGACCCAGCAACCCACTCCCAAAAAACAATCCGCCATTGAAAACCCTATGAATAGCAGAGAAGCACTGACAATAGTGTTTCCCCTGTTGAACATAGGTTCGGTATGAGTCAGATACCGACTCTATGGCACCTAATATAACACCCCAAAGCCTGCTGGGGGGTTTAGCTCTGTTGGTAGAGTGCTGCTCTGCGCTCTCTGAGGCCCTGGGTTTGATTCCCAGCACCGCATAAATGGGAGGATTTGGCAGCTCACTCCCTAAGCAATCCAGAAACAATAGGCCATTGAAAACCATACGAATAGCAGAGAAGCACTGACATAGTGCCATGTATGGCACAGTGGCAGGGAGTCTTTCATTCTGTGGTACAAAGTGTTGCTATGAGTTGGACCCAACTCATTGGCATCTAACACCACCATCCCAAAGTCTAAAATTTCTTAAACTTTTTTTCTTTCCATAATGATTTGAGACCTAAAACAGAAAAGATCTATTTTAAGGTAAGTATTATATACTGAGGCCTGCAGCTATAGCCCTGTGGCATCCCATTCCGTCAGATCTCGGAAGCTAAGCAGGATGGGGCCTGGTTAGTACCTGGATGGGAGACCACCTGGGAACACCAGAAGCTGTAGGCTGGGAGAAGGACCTGGCAACCCCCTCCCAAAAATCAATCTGCCATTGAAAACCCTATGCACAGCAGAGAAGCACTGACAATAGTGTTTCCCCTGTTGTACACAGGGTCGCTATGAGTTGGATACCGACTCGATGGCACCTAACAACAACAACAACAACATTATATACTGGGTCTGATTATATAGTGCTCACTGATCTTGTCTTAATCTTTAAAAGAAAGGGCTTCAGGGAAAACTTTGTCAACAAAGCCAATTTTGTGAAAGTCAGATCTATACCCCACCCCCTTAGGAATATGGCATATCACTGGTGGAAAAATTGTTTACATTCCAGGAAGAGCTCTTTATCACAAAGTTAGATTATTGACATTAGCATCTTTATTAGTCTGTCTGTAACTTGTGAGTGGTTGGATTATATTTGTAATACTTGACTCTCTTTCCATACAATATAAATCATTGTTCTAAAATGATTAAAAAGTATGTATTTGCAGAAAAGGACATGATCTGAATTTTAGTTTTCCTTTATAGTCTAACCATGCTGTGTGTAATTGAAAAACAACTGAAATGGTCAAATTAAAGGTTCTGTGTTAATACCTCTGTCTTTCTTTACTTATCTAAGTGATAGGATTAACTCTTGACTTGGAGTCACTTTGAAATCATTTTCAGAAGCACAATAGTCACATTCTCTTTCACTAGCCCTTTAAAAATCAACAGAAATCAATCGAATTTTCACTTTGCAACAACAAATGTGACCTTCTGCCCTCTATAAATATTAGCATGTCCTGCTTTGTCAGGGTTTATTGGAACATTTTCCTTATAGAAAACAGTCCATTAGACAGCTTTTCCTTTTCTTTGTGGTAACTGCAGATTCATGCTCTGATGTTGACCTTGTAATCCATTTAGGAACATAATCATTAAGTCATAATCCATCACTGTTACAGTATACATTTTCAAATTTAAGAAATCAGGTACTAACTTATGTCAGTTATCATAATTCTTAGATGATATCCAACTGACCTTCTTAATATGATTATGCTTGAGAAACCTAGGTTACGTAAATGTGCCTAATGATTTTTATAGCCTGCAAGTAATAGAAAATTTCTGCCAAGTAAATAAAATCTCACTTGAGAAGGAACATTTACATTTAAAATAATAACAATTTTAAAAAGCATATAATTTTACTGTTGCCATACACATTTGATTATATAAAATCTGAAATCACAGATTAATTTCCTAAGATAGTCACTAATAATTTTAAGGGCATGTACAGACAGAACAACAAGAATACCAACAGCATTTTATAGAGATGGTAGCTTTTATGACTAGGATAATCTTTTTCTTGTCAAACATGGTGGTGCAGGCTTGTAATCCCAGCACTCAGGAGGCAGAGGTGGGAGGATCCATGAGAGTTTGAGAATAACCTGATCTACATAGTGAGTTCCAGGCCAATCTGGGCTACACAGTGAGACCCTGTCCAAAAAAAACCACAAAAAACAAAAAACAAAAAAGCAGTGGGGGGATAATCTTTTTGCCCAAGTCCTACTTGCTGTCATTATTGTTTCATAGAAATAATGTGAGGCGCAGCAGACAAAGGAAACTACCATCACTTATTTGAGAACCTCTGCTGTAGTAATTATGACCACATACTGGGATATTCAAGCCCCTCAGACCCTTACAATCTGAAATTCAGCTGTGAGAAGTGGCATATGCCTATAGTCCTGGCTGAGCCTAAGACAGGAGGACCCTTTTAGTTCAGGCATACAAAACTAGCCTGGGCAATGTAGTGACACTCCATTTCAAAGAAGAAAAAAGAATCAGGAATTCTATGATAAATTCTGCCCAGAACTCCCATTCAATTTGAGTAATGTTTACAATCAAAAGAATTTTTAAACTTCCATGGAAATCTCACAGGTCATGTTTCTTGACGTGAAGTTTAAATAAAATTGAATATTATCACTACTGTTTATACAGACTAGTTGCACTCTGTATGCTCCTTTTTTTTGTTTTTGTTTTCAGTTTTATTTTTGAAGCAGCCAGCATACCTAATTTACTTTTTCTTCTTAAAAAAAAAAAAAAAATTGGGGGCCGGGCGTGGTGGCGCACGCCTGTAATCCCAGCGGCTTGGGAGGCGGAGGCGGGAGGATCGCAAGTTCGAGACCAGAGGCAGTCTGTGTAATTTAGGAGACCCTGTCTCAAAAAGTAAAAAAAATGGGCTGAGGTGCAGCTCAGTGGTCCAGCACTTGCAGAGCATGCAGGTGTGAGGCCCTGGGTTCAACCCCCAGTACCGGAAAAAAAAAAAAAATCTTGCAGAGCCAGATGTAATGGTGCACACTTGTAATCCCAGCACTCTGGAGGCTGAAGCCGGAGGATCCCTTGAGCCCAGGAGTCTGAGGGCAGCCTGGGCAACATAGGGAGATGCCATCTCAAAAAATAGCATCAAATATTACTCCAGTGCTGGATTGGAATTGGAAAATATGATTTTCAATAAACATATAGATAACTGATCAAGCAATTTATTGATAAGCATAGAAATATAGATGTGTATATGCATGGATTAATAGACAAACATAAATTCTTTGGTTCTATCCACTACAAGATTCTAGGAGCAATGATATCCCAAGAGCAATGAGCACACCAAAACCCAGATACTTGTTTCTAAATACCATTCTCCAGTAAAAGGAACTTGGAAAAGCAGTTGATCCAATGACCGAGAAAGGAAAAATACAGATGAGACCAGCATATCTTGTGATGCTAGAAAACACGGAAATGATCCAAAAAAGGATGGAAACATGTTAAAAGGACAAAGTGCCCAAACTAGAGAAGCTCCAATGGCCAAAACTAGAAAATTGTGAATAACAAATTAACTACTGATAGTTATATGTATGCGTGTGTATAGATATATCATGTTGTTGTTGTTAGGTGCCCTCGAGTCCATATCCAACTCATAGCAATCCTTATGTACAACAGGCAAAACACTATTGTCAGTGCTTCTCTGCTATTCATAGGGTTTTCAATGACTGATTGTTTTTGGGGATTGCCAGTTCCTTCTCCCAAGCCTATAGCACCTGGTGTTCCTAGGCAGTCTCCCATCCAAGTACTAACTAGGACTGACCCTACTTAGCTTCCAAGATCTGATGGGAGCGATGCCACAGTGGTGCAGCTGCAGGCTTATGTAATTATAGTCCATATAAAATTAAATATAACCCAAGCCTGGTGACAAATGCTTGTAATCCCAGTAATTTGGGAGGTGGAGGTAGGAGGATCACCAGTTTGAGGCCAGAGGCAGCCTGCAAAACTTAGTGAGACCTTATCTTTAAAATGAAGTAAAAAGCGTCAGATGCAATGGCGCACACCTGTAATCCCAGCAGCTCAGGAGGCAGAGGCAGGAGAATTGCAAGTTCGAGACCAGAGGCAGTCTGCGTAACTTAGTGAGACCCTGTCTCAAAAAAATAAAAAATGGGCCAGGGGTGCAGCTCAGTGGTCCAGCACTTGAACAGCCTGCAGACACAAGGCCCTGGGTTCAACCCCCAATACCGCAAAAATAAATAAATTAATTTAATTTAATTTAATTTAAAAAGAAATAAAAAGTAAAAAATGGGGTAGGAGTAGTGGTCAGTGGTAGAGAGCTTGCAAAAGCATGTGTGAGGCCATAGTGTTTAATCTCCTTAGTACTACAAAAATAAGTAAGTAAATAAATAAATACATAGCTAAATAAATATACATTCATAGTGAAATAAATAATTGAACAAATAAAAAGAAATGAAGAGAAATCTTTCCTTACAGAAGAATTTCAATTAATATATGCAGAAAGAATGAGGAAAATACAAAAGCATCATTAGGAAAATACCATGTTATTGTGGTAACCTTTTATTCTTTATTTATTTATTTATTCATTTTGAGACATGGTCTCACTCTGATGCCCAAGATGGCCTTAAACTCATGTCAAGGGATCCTCCTGCCTCAGCCTCCTGAGTAGCTTGAACTATAAGCAGGCCACCATAGCTGGACTCACAGTAATAATTTTTGCAGGCAAAATCTACCAATTAAAGTTAATATCAATGGGTGAAAGTTTGAGAAGAAACAGGATATTACCATATCCCTAAAGTATCACCTCCAATATATTTACACTTATAAAGGGAGAAGCAGTCATGTTGCAGTAACTATTATGAAGAAAGCAGGCAGATACTATCAAGATTAATGTTGTAAATTGTAAGATACATCACCAGGATCATATATCCTGGATATAGTGTATGAAGGGGGACACAACATTACTTCTATGGTATTTCCAAAAATGCTTTATAAATCTAATAAGAAAACATTAAGAAAAAAATCTGTTGGGCAGGTTGATGCACACCAATGATCTCACCACTGGGGAGAGAATGGCAGGAGGATTGTGAATTCAAGGCTAGTCAGTGCTACACAGTGGGTGCTAGACCAGACTGGGCTACACAGTGAGACTCTATTGATGTCAAATAGAAAAAAAAAAAAAAGGTGGGGAAAGACAAAGAGAGAGACAGAGACAGAGAAAGAGACAGAGAGAAAGAGAGAAGCCTTCTACAAATAAATGACCAGGATTCATCAATAGTGTCAAGGTCATGAAAGATAATGAATTACTGAGTAACTATCACAGATTGGAGAAGACCAAGGAAGCATAATAACTAAATGCAATGTAGGATCCTGAAATAGAAAAAGGACTGGAGAAATGGGTAAAACCTGAATAAAATCCATACTTTAGTCAATGGTGTATCAATGTTTGTATCCTGATTTTGGTAATTGTCCATGATTATGAAGTTGATAACATGAAGCAAAACTGAGTGAAGAATACAGTGTATGTGAATTCTCTGTAGTATTTTTGCAACTTTTCTAAAACAATTTTTTACATTAGAAAAAAATAGATGATCTTAAGGTAGATGGTTGTTCTGTTAACAAAACAAGATCGAGATTATGGATAGGAAACAAGAGTTTGATATTTGGACATGATAAGTCTCAGATGTCTATTATACTTCAGATGAAATAAATAGCTATGAGCAAATAAATAAGAAAATTTGTATAACTGTCTAGCTAATGAATAATAGGGCTGGGATTTAGCTCAGTTGGTAGAGCACTGCGCTGCAGTCTCTGAGGTCCCAAGTTCAATTCCCAGCACTGCAAAAATGGAAGAAGGGCCTGGCAATCCATTCCCAAGGCAATCCCGAAACAGCCATTGAAAACCCTATGAGGGTAACTATGAGTCGGATACCGACTCCACGGCACCTAACAATAACAACAACAATGAATAATATAGCTATGAATGAAGCTTAATGAAATATTTAAGGAAGATCCTTTGTAAAATGAAAAAGACACTTGAAGATATAATTGATAAATAACTTATCGATAAATAAAATACTTCTCCATGAGAAGTATTTTGTTTGCTTTTTTGAATACAGGGATCTCTCATCTGTGTTTTTCCTTTTTCAGCCATGGAATCAACTGCTTTTCCACAGTAATGTGGCCTTGAACTTGGCAATCCTCCTGCCTCAGCATCCAATGTGCCAGAACTACAGAAGTGCACCACCACACCTAGATGAGAAGGTTGTTTTTTGGCGCATTTTGTTTTGAGTGGTTTTGTTGTTGTTTTGCTTTGTTTTGTTGTGTTTTCCTTGTTCTTACAATGCTGGGGATCAAATTCAGGGCCTTGTGCATATCAGGCAATCATTCTACCATTGAGCCATGTTCCAAGATCCCTTTCTTTATTTTTTGAGACAGTCTTCCTAAATTGAGCAAGCTACCTCTGGCCTCAAACTCGCAAGCCTCCTGACTTGGCCTCCCAAGTTGCTGGGATTACAGGTTTTCACTGAAGCACCTGGTGAGAAGTATTTCTTGATGAAGGACTTTTCCACTAAGTTTCAAGGACATCTGTAGTCTCCCTGTTTTTTTACTTCCTTAGTAGCCAGTCATTCCTTTTCAGACTGTTGTGTTCATTGCTCCTGATTTTCCTGTCTGCTGTTGTTGTTTTATTTTGTTTTGTTTCCAGAGAGTCTTTCTGTGTAGTCCAGGCTGGCCTGAAGCTCACTTGGTAACCCAGGTTGGCCTTGAACTCCGAGTCTCCTGGCTCCACCTTTCTCTTGAGTGCTGGGATTGTGGGTGTGCCCACTATGCCTGCCCAGCCTGTATCTTTTTAATATTTGACTGCCCTGGGGCTTTCTCTAGTCTCTATTTGGTTGTCTAATAGATATATCAAAATTGCTGTTGTTAGGTGCCATCAAGTCGGTATCCGACTCATAGCAACAACAGGGGAAACACTATTGTCAGTGCTTCTCTGCTGTCCATAGGATGTTCAATGGCGGACTGATTTTTGGGAGTGGGTTGCCAGGTCCTTCTCCTAAGCCTACAGTATCCAGTGTTTCCAGGTGGTCTCCTATCCAAGTACTAACCAGGCCCAACCCTGCTTAGTTTCCGAGATCTGACGGGATCAAATGCCACAGTGCTACGGCTGCAGGCATATCAAAGTTACATGTCCAAAACTAAATTTCGGATCTTCCCCCACAAATCTGCATCTCAACTGACAGCACCTACATCCTTCCATTTGCTCATGCCAAAAACTCTGAAGCAATCCTTGATTACTCTCTTCTTACGCTCTCTCTCTCTCTCTCTCTCTCTCTCTCTCTCTCTGTCACACACACACACACACACACACACACACACACACACACACACACACACACATCAAACCATCAGCAAATTCTGTTGGTTCTACCTTCAAAACCTGGCTAGAACTACTATATGATCAAGCAATTCCACTACTGGGTGTATGTTGAAAGGAAAGGAAATCAGAATGTTGAGGAGATATCTGCATTCCTATATTTATTGCAGCATTATTCTCAATAGACAGGATAAGGAATAAACCTAGGAGTTCATGGACAAGCGACTAGCTAAAGAAAATATGATACATATGGAATATTATTCAACCACAAAAAAGAATGAAATCCTATCATTTGTAGCAACATGGATAAGCCTAGAGAACATTATGTTAGGTGAAATAAACCAGGCACAGAAAAACAAATACCGTATATTCTCACTTATATGTGGAAAATAAATAAGTTGAGCTCGTAGAAGTAGAGCATAGAATAGTTACCAGAGGCTGGGAAGGGTAGATGAAAGGAGAGAGAGGGGTGGGTTTTGGGGTACAAAAATGTAGTTGTATAGGAGAAATAAATTTTGTTGTGGTGGTGGTGGTCACAGTACTGGGAGGTTGAACCCAGGGTCTCAAATGTGCTAGGTAAGAGCTCTACCGCTGAGCTGCACTTGTAGCCCCTTTATTATTCTTTATTTTGGGACAGGGTTTTGCTAAATTGAGCAGGCTGCCCCTGACCTTTTAACTCTTGATCCTCTTACCCTAGCCTCCTGAGTTCCTGGGATTATAGGCATTGTGCCATAGTACTCAGCAGAGAAATAAGGTTTAGTGTTGTAAAGCACAATAGGTTGACTACAATAATAGTTTATTTTAAAATAGCTAGAAGAAAGGGCTTTGAAGTTTCTCTTTTTTCTTTTCTTTTTTCTTTTTTTTTTAAATTTTTATTTTGGTGGTACTTGGAGGTTGAACCCTAGGCCTCACACATACTTTGCTCTACCACTGGGGTGCAACCCCCAATCCTTTTCTATTTTTTATTTTTTATTTTGAGTCAGGGTCTCACTGAGTTACTCAGGCTGCCTCTGGCCTTCACCTCCCAAGTTTACTGGGATTACAGGTGTGCACCACCACCCCGAGCCTGGAATGATCTCAATACAAAGAAATAAATGTTCGATGCTATAGACATGCTAATTACCTCAAATTGATCATTACACATTGTATACATATATTGAAATACACATACTATACTTGTAGTTCATAAATACATACAATTATTATGTGTCAATTAAAATAAAAAATAAATTTAAAAAAGAACATGATGCAATAACTTGCCCTGGTTCCATCACTACCATGCTGGTCTACGCTACTATCATCTGTTACCTGGTTATTATCTCTCTAAAAGATCACCCTGATTCTGCTTTTGTTCCCTACAGTGCACTCTGAACACAGCTTCTGAAGCAATGCTTTTGTTTGTTTTTATCTTTGTTTGGGTTTTTTTGAAACAGTCTTGCTAAGGTTGCCTCAGCTGGCCTTGAACTTGAGGTCCTCCTCAGGCACCTGGCACACACATGTAATCCCTCCGACTTGGGAGGCTGAGAAAGGAGGATCACAAGTTCAAGAACAGAGACAGCCTGTGCAATTTAGCGACATCCTGTCTCAAAATTTAAAAAATAAATAAAGGAGCTGCATGTGCAGCTCAGTGGTAGAGCACTTGCCTCGCATGTATGAGGCCCTAGGTTCAACTCCCTAGTACTGAAGGAAAAAAAAAAAAAAAGGGAATGAGAGCCAGGCACAATTGCCTGCCCTAGAGTCCCAGCAACTCAGGAGGCTAAGGCAGGAGGATCCCTTAAGCCTGGGAGTTTGAGGCCAGCCTAGTCAAAATAGAAAGACTTTGTCTCAAAAAAAAGGAATTAAATGGAATGAAATTCTGACATATGCTACAACATGGATCTACTTTGGAGACACTGTGCTAAATGAAATAAAACCAGACACTATGATTCCACTTATATAAAGTACCTATGTAAGGCACCTGTAATAGTCAAGTTTATGGAGACACAAAGTAGCAGGGTGCTTTCCAGGGGCTGGGAAGAGGAGGGAATGGGGAGTTATTGTTTAATAGGTATAAAGTGTCAGTTTGGGATAATGAAAAAAACTTTAAAAACTTTGGACATGGAAAGTGGTGATTACCTGCTGGGATTTTGTTTGGGATTGGATTTATTCTGTAGATCAAGTTGCAGAGAAAATTTTGATAATAGTTAGTTTTTCTGCCTATATACCTGGAATAGCTTTCCTTTTATTTACATCTTCTTTGCTGTCTTTCATCAGAGCTTTTTAGTTTTCCTCACAGAGATCCTGTTCATTTTTTTTAGATTTATGCCTAAGTGTTTCTTTCTCTTTTTGTTTTATTTGTATTTGAGATTTACCCATAAGGGAATAATAAAGGGGGAATAATAATAGGCCCCCACGTGTCTGTCAGCTTGTCCTGAGGGCTTGTGTGTTGCTATGATGCTAAAAACTATGTCACTGGTATTTCAGACACCAGGAGGGCTACCAATGAGGGACAGGTTTCAGCTGAGCTTCCAGACTAAGACAGACTAGGGAGAAGGACCCAGCAGCCCAGTGCCGAAACAATTAGTCATTGAAAATCCTATGAAGGGCAGAGAAGCCCTGTCAAAAAATACTGACAGAAAATGAGCCCTCCAGGCTGGAAGGCTTTCAAGAAACTGGGAAGAGTTGCCTTGTCAAAGTAGAGTTGCCCTTAATGACAAGAATGGAGTAAAGCCCCTGGGACCTCCTTTTGCTGATGTGGCATGACTCAAAATGAGAAGAAACATAGTGGAGGCTGCAGCACTGGGCTCAAGCATATAAAGATCATGTGAATGGAACAGTGTTGACTTCATGTTTTGTTCTGTTGTACATGGGGTTGCTGAGTCAGACCCAATTAATATGCTGATGTAAATAGTATTGTCTTTTTTATTTCAAATTCTAATTGTTCATTGTTAGTATAAAAGTAAAGCAACTGATTTTTTATTAGCACGCACACACACGCACACACACACACACACACACACACACACACACACACATATAATTTTTTTTTTTGAGACAGGGTCTTACCCTGTAGCCCAGACTGGCCTGAAACTCACTATGTTGCCTAGGCTGACTTCGAACTCATGATCCTCCTGCCTCTGCCTGCCAAGTGCTGATAGTACAGGTGTGCACCACCACACCTGGCTCTTAGCATATATTAATTGTACAAAATAATGGGTTTCATTTATGACATTTTATACATGTATATAATGTACTTTGAGCATATCCACCCCCCATTACCCTCTCTTGTTTTCCTCCCCCTCCCACTGATCACTTTCCTCTTCTCAAATAGTCTCCCTTCTACTTTCATGTTTTGTGTTTTTTTTAATCTAGATTCTTCATATAAGAGCAAACATGGGATATTTGTCTCTTTTAGTCTGGCTTATTTCACTTAAATGTTGATCTTTAGTTCCATCCATTTTCCTGCAAATGACATAATTTCATTCTTTCTTTATGGCTGAATAATACTCTGTTGTGTACCACACATTCTTTGTCCATTCATCTGTTGATGGGGACCTTGGCTAATTCCATAACTTGGCTGTTGTGAATAGTGCCATAATAAACATGGGTGTGCAGGTACCTGTATAGTATGCTAGTTTTGACTCCTTCAGGTTATACCCAAGAGTGATATAGCAAGATCATATGGTAGTTATACTTAGTTTTTTGAGGAAACTCCATATTGATTTCCATAGTGGTTGTACCAATTTGTATTCCTACCAACAGTGTAAGGACTCCTGACCCAATCCCTACCTCACATCCTCACTAGCATTTGTTGTTGATTTTCTTAACAATAGCTATCTTAACTGGGATAAGACAGAATTGATATGTAGTTTTGACCTACATTTCCCTGATGGCTAAGGATGTTGAACTTTTTTCATGTACTTATTGGCCCCTTGCACTTATTTATAAAGAATTATTCAATTCATTTGCTCACCTATTGATTGGCTTATTTTTGTGCCTCTTTTTTTGAGTGGTTTATGTACTTTGGGTAGTAATCCCTCGGCAGATGTATAGCTGGCAAAGATTAATTTTGCAACCTCACTATAGTTGCTTATTAGTGCCAGGATTTTTTTGACTGATTCATATTCATATTCTCTCTGTCTCTGTCTCTGTCTCTCTCTCTCATTGACTTTTCTATGTAAATAATCATTACCATCTATGAACAAACTTGGTTTTATTTGTTGCTTTCCAGTGTATATACTTTATTACCTGTTCTTATTGCATTAGCTAGGAATTCCAGCATGATGTTGCACAGAAGTGATGCATGAGGCCCTGGGTTGGTTCAAGAAGAAGGAGGAGAAGGAGGAGGGGGAGGGGAGGGGAGGGGTAGGAAGGAGGAAGACAAGATGAGAATAGACATCCTTGCTTTATTCCTAACCTTAGTAAGAAAGCATCTAGTTTCTCATCAACTTTTCATCAGTAAACTATAATATTGACTTTTCATTTTTGTCATTAAAAGTAAAAAATCAAATTAAATATATAAAAGAAAAATTACGAGACATGATAAAATGTATTTTCTTATTCAGTGTTGGCTACTGCTCTTATTACATCATTATAATCACACTGATTATTCAATTTATTGCATTAATTTTTTTCAGTTAGTTTTTTACCTTAAGTATTTGTATGTGGTAGGGAGGAGTCCTGGGAATTGAACCCAGGACCCTACAACATGATGACCATGTGCTCTACCACTGAGCCATACGCCCATCCTATCGTCAACATTTTAATATTACAACATATTCTTTTAAAATGCTAATGACTCTAAATGTCATCAAAGGGATATTTAGCACTTTAGATATTATTCACATATAGATGGATCTTCACATTATTTCTAATTCTCTTCCATCATAAACAATGCTGTTATAAAAATATTTGTGCAAGCCAGGTGTGCCAGCACTCTGGAGGCTGAGGTAGGAAGACTCCAAGACCAGCCTGTGCTACATAGCACAATAACACATGCCTGTGAGCCCAGAGACTCAGGAGGTTGAGGCAGAGGCTGTGTCTAAAACAAAAACAAAAACAAAAACAAAAACAGGGATTAGGGAGCCAGCTTAGTCGCAGGATACTTTTGCCCAGCATGTGAAGGCCCTGAGTTCAATCCCTAGTACAACAACAACAACAGCAGCAATAATAATAATAATAATGTTTATTGAGCACTTTATGTAAGTCTAAGTGTCTTAGATATATTAACTCATTTAATCCTCACAATAATCCACTAAGTACATACTGTTATTATGCTTTTTCTTATATAAGAGGAAATTATAGGGTAGAAGGTTTAGATAGCTTGTCCCAAGTCCCACACCTATGTTTAAACACAGGTAGTGTGACTCCAGAGGCCAAACTATGAACATGCCTCTCATTATTGACACTTCGAATACTTAAGACATTAAATTTGTTTTTTGCAATTCTGAGGGCTGAACTCAAGTCCTCATGCATGTTAGGTAAATACTGTACCACTGAGCTGCACCACTAGCCCATTTATTCTTTTATTTTGAGACAATGTCTTGCTAATTTGTGCAGCCTGCCTCTTGAACCTGCGGTCCTCCTGTTTCAGCCTTTGGAGTCATTGGTATTACAGGTGTGCCTCATCTTGTTTTTTTCCTTGAGGGAGAGGCTGAGACAGAGTTTCATGGTGTAGCCAAGGCTGTCCCAGAACTCACTATGAGGACCAGGCTGGCCTTGAACTCACAATGATCCTCCTGCCTCAGCTTCCTGAGCACCAGGAATTCAGGCATGGGCACAATGCCCCTTTTACAGCAACTATCTTAAAACATTAAACTGTGTAAGTTATTTGGATGCTAGTGATACTGTACAATGTTTCTTTTTGTTTATAGTTTATTTATTTAATTATAGACAGTGTCTCTCTTTTTAGCCTAGGCTGGTCCTGAACTCCCAATCCTCCTGCCTCAGCTTCCTAAACGCTGAGATTACAGACATGAGCCACCATACCCTTGCTGTCCCTTCCTGTTTATTCTTATTCCAGAATCATGCTATGTAAATTGCAGTTTTTTGTCTTAATATCTTAAGGTAGTCTATGATTTCACTATATTCTTTTTTAGTTCTTTTTCAGGATTTCAGGTAACATTTCCTTTCCTTTCTTTCCATTCTTTCTTTTCTTTTCTCTTCCTGTCTCTCTTCTCTCTTTCTTTCTTCTTTCTCTTTCTTTTGTGTTCTCTCTCTCTCTCTCTCTTCCTTTCTCTCTCTCTCTCTCTCTCACACACACACACACACACACACACACACACACACACACACACACACACACACGGTCTCGCATACTAGCCCAGGCTATCCTTCCACTCCCCACCCTCCTGCCTCAGCCTCTCCAATGCTAGGATTTCAGGAGTGTGCTGCCACACCCAGCTTGATGATTATTATCTATTCTTTAAGTGAATTTTCTCAATAATTTGGTTGAAATAAAATTTGAGTTTAGAGAATTTTGGTGAAAAGTGTACTAAATGTATAAATTAAATTCAAAAGTACTCAAAGTTTCATCCAAAAAGTGCTGTATTTCTTTTTTTTTTTCTTTTTTTTCCTATTTTTTAGTAAATGATGGTGGGGTATAGAGTAATACAGTATTGGCTTTTTCCATTATGAATCCTTTACCTCACTTCTGGCTGTACTTTCATCAACCCACAAGGTTTATGGAGACTTATGGCTAATATGTAGTAAAACTCCAATGCTTATTTGGGTTATGTTCCCCTATTTTTCCAATGTACTCATGAAGTTATGTTGTTTAGATTGAGATTATCCCCTCCCCCTTATCCCTTAACATTGACTCTCCTCCCCATCCCACCTTCCACAATCTTAGCTTCCCTCTGCTAGGTCCCTCCCTCCTTCTTCCTACTCTTTATGTTGTCCCTTCTTTGCTAAGTTTAATTACGCATTTTTTATATATCGACTTATGTAAAAATATGGAACGCTTCATAAATTTGCATGTCATCCTTGTGCAGGGGCCATGCTAATCTTCTCTCTATCATTCCAATTTTAGTATAGGTGCTATTGAAACAAGCACAAAAGGGCTGTATTTCTTCATCCAAATTTTCTTTCAAATCTGTCAGTACATTTTTATAATATTTTTATTTGTTTGTTTTGAGACAGAGTCTCGCTTTGTAGCTCAGGCTGGCCTCAAACTTGCATCAATCCTCCTGCCTCAGCCTCCTAAGTGCTGGGATTACCGATGTGTGCCACCTCATCTGGTTTATAATTTTTTAAATGGGTAATAGTTATTAAGATTATTCTTTGATGTGTTATGATTTTTGTAGAAGCATAATGTCTTAAGTTTTCTAATTCTTTATTATTGATATATAGGAAGGCTACTGACTTGTATATAAAATTGTTTTTCCTGAAAAGTGAGTTAATAAAATTACCACTCCAAAACTCTAAAAATAGAAAAGGTATATTTGATAATGTTCAAAATATTCAGAAAAGATTTGTGTCTATGTGAAAAGCTACACAGAAATGTCATTTGTATTCCTTGTTTACATATGTTTTAGTTACACATTCAAATTATTGTCACTGAAGCATTTTCATCTGATTTTTTTCACAACCAAAGAGGACAAAATTTGTTGGTGACTGCAACAGGGCCACCTCCCTCAAGTTACGTGGCTCTCCAGAACCCATCCTAAGTCTCACAGTTCAGGCTAATCATTGACAGAGCTTTACAATCACAAGCTTTTACTGAAGCGTTGATAAGACAGTCCAGCAGTTACTGGCAAATGAAGCCAGACGGTGCAGCAGGGTCTCTAGGGAATGAATGGATATTCTTCAGCACGGATGAAAGAAACATACGCTATAGAAAAACAATGTCCAACGGAGCACTGCAAAGATCTGTCATCCTGTCAGCATTCATTCTGCTTCGAGCTGTTACTGGATTCTCTGGAGATGGAAGAGCTGTGTGGTCTAAAAATCCTAATTTTAGTCCGGTAAATGCAAGTCAGCGGTTTCTCTATGACACTTTCCCTAAAAACTTTTTCTGGGGTGTTGGGACTGGAGCATTTCAAGTGGAAGGGAGTTGGAAGAAGGATGGAAAAGGACCCTCTATATGGGATCATTTCATCCATACACACCTGAAAAATGTCAATAGTACGGATAGTTCCAGTGACAGCTACATTTTTCTGGAAAAAGACTTATTGGCTCTGGATTTTATAGGAGTTTCTTTTTATCAATTTTCAATTTCCTGGACAAGGCTTTTCCCTGATGGAATAGTAGCAGTTGCCAATGCAAAAGGTCTTCAGTATTATAATACTCTCGTGGATGCTCTGCTACTCAGAAACATTGAGCCTATAGTTACTTTATACCATTGGGATTTGCCTTTGGCACTACAAGAAAAATATGGGGGTTGGAAAAATGAAACTATGGTAGATATCTTCAATGACTATGCCACATACTGTTTCCAGACATTTGGGGATCGTGTCAAATATTGGATTACAATCCACAACCCATACCTAATTGCTTGGCATGGGTACGGAACAGGTATGCATGCTCCTGGAGAGAAGGGAAATTTAGCAGCTGTCTACGCTGTGGGACACAACCTGATCAAGGTACTGTAGAGCTGGCTTCTTATTATAGCTTCAGAATATATAAGGACCAGGACTTAAAAAGAAACAGTACAGAACTAGAAACACTAAATACTCTGTTTAAATGGTTCTCTTTATTGAAATCAGCACAGCTAATTTTAGGCTAATTCCCAAATTTCTACCCTCAAATTGTATACTTAAAGTAGGGTATATTTTATTTTCCTAAGCTATTATAAGTGTATTAATCAAATTAGTTTCCTCCAAAGTTACATTTCAGACTGTTTTTAAACCTACAATTGTACATTAGAATGTGAGAATATGAGTTTACTTTCATTCTATGGGGAATCAGTATTTTGTTCATTTAACAGTTGGAACCCTTTTTTGACAACATTTCATCATTTAAGAATTATGTTAAGGCACGACCATTTCAAATACATATTTGTTGCTGGTATTACTACTCTTTGTGGTACTTAGCTGTAGTAAGAGAAATCAACATTAGCTAATTGATACATATTAAACCCAGAAGTTGGAATAAATATATTCCACATTTGGCTATGTATGTACTTACATAGCAAAAAAGATGGATTAATTGTTCTGGGAGTTAAAATTAAACCACTTATATAAAACCTGAGAAGAATATGCTCTGCTAAGTATTTTAAAGCATCAAAGCTAGAATTTCCATTAGGAAATGTTCAACTTATTTTTAAAAATAGTGAAAATTTAAGCAAAATAATAGCTAATATATAGAGTACTTATTAAGCAAAATAATAGCTAATATTTATTGAGTACTTATTATGTACCACATATTACATTAGCACTTTTCATGCATTGACACATTTGATCCTCATAACAACTTTATGGACTAGATACTATTATTATTACCATTTTAAGGGTGAAGAAATTGAAGCTGAGTGAGATTAAATAATTTACCCATGTTTACAGAATAAAATGCAGCTGTTGTGAACATAGAATTTATAAATGACAACATAATTAAGTACTGTATTAAAAATCTTTTAATAAGAGTAATCTTTCAGGAATTTTTGACAGACATCTTCACAATAACACTAAAATATGGAATCAGATTTAACTTTTTGAGCCGAATAGTTTACTTGGGAAAAATAAATTACTCTGAATATTGTTACATTTTGAACATGAAAAAATGTTATTTAGTAAGAATTCATAATGTGCTAGGGATGTGATATAATTTTAAGAATCAAGTGTTACATATATAGAAGTAAAGAAAATGTACAGGAACATAAGTCTGCTCTATGGTAACTCTTCTTTCCTTTATGGACTGTCTGGATTTCTATATATACGTACATAGTCCTATGGTTTCAGTCATGTCTTCTCTTGTAGGA